>JANHGC010005424.1:0-17571 GCA_027560395.1 Boaedon fuliginosus | reverse complement strand
CAGCCAGTGTTGCTGGCTGGGGACTTCTGGGAGTTGAAGTCCACCCATCTTAAAATGGCTGACGTTGGGAAACACTGCTGTAATGTGTATCAAAACCATTGCCCTGGAGTCCCTATGGTGTGTGCTGATCTGTTCTGAAGGTCTACCAGAGAGGTTAGCTTCAATACACAATTCAATGCACAATGAATCCCATAGCATGAGCCAAAAATGCCCAAACTGGTAGCATTTCTCCTGTAGCACTGACCCACAGAGACTTAAGGGGGTGCATTTTGCTGCATTGAAACAAGTCACCTTTTCACTTGAACAAAGCCAATAGCATTGTCTCTAGCCCTGGAATCGTTTTGCTGTAATGAATTCTGTGCACCTATTTTGTAAGCATACAAATAAAACACTGAACCTATTCTTATTCAGGCGCACAAGGTTCCTCTGATCAGTGGGTTTGGGGATTGGCATTACTAGATGTTGAACTTGCACTTACCTGGATTGAGATGCGGCAGAAGATAAATTGCACGAATGTCCAAAAATTTCAGAACACTGTAAAATGCATCAGAAATTACCAATTTAATTAGAAGATGACAACTTCAATTTGGGAAACTATTCTGAAGAGGTGATTTAATGGGAGATTTTGGGACTCAAATCATTTATTTGAAGCTTCACAAAACCATACCCATCCTAATTGTATGCATGTTAATCAGGGAAATAAAAATGCAGAACAGACAGCAAGGAAAGTACCAGGAGGGAAAAAGCTACTTTTAAAGTGCCGAGGTAGGTAAGATGTGAGTTATAGAAAGGGGTTGTTTGTTTAATTAATTAATTAATCATTTATTTTATTTGAATGCTGCCTTTTTGTTAAAGGCTTAAACCCTGAGAATTTGTTTTCCCTTTCTTCCTCCACTTCACTGGACTTCCTAATTCAAAGACTGACAAGATGAGAGAGAAAATATCCTTTGATCTGGATCTATTGTAAACGAGGACGCATGATGCAAGCACAGAGGACCGTGCTCAAGTAGGCCCAACTGATAGATTCAGTAAGAGACTTAGAAGTTTTCAAGACGAAGGGGTGATCCTAATAATGGAAGATATGAGTCCCTGACTTGCAATTGCGAACAAGGTCAACGAATCTCTTTCTGTTCTAGTTCTGTTTTATCAGTGCATGAAGAAATATTGTTTCAAGGGAGCAATTGTCTTTTTGGAAGCTGCACTGGACCGTTGCCATATTCTTAAAGGCATATCTGCTTTGAGGGAAGGACTTTTTGCCTCACTCTGCTTCCAGTCTCCTGAAATTGCATCCTAAGGACCCCACTGGCTGTTGAAATTGTACCATACCATAATGAAAAGACTCCAAATGCAGAACTGCTGCAACTTCCCATGAATTGTTTTGGTGGATGTTACAGATTTGCCACTATGAGAAAAACATAGCTATTTACAGATTTTACAGACAAACAGAATTGGAAGGGACTTTGGAGGTCTTCTAGTCCATCCTCCTGCTTGGGCAGGAAATCCTACACCATTTCTGACAGATGCCAGTCCAATTTCTTATTGAAAGCTTCCAGGGATGAAGCACCCACATCTTCTGAAGGCAAGCTGTTCTGTTGGTTGATTGTTCTCACTGTCGGAAAATTTCTCCTTATTTCTAGGTTGAATCTCCCTTGATCAGTTTCCATCCATTATTCCTTGTCTGACGTTCAGGTGCTTTGGAAAATAGATTGACCCCCTCCTCTCTGTGACAGCCCCTCGAGTATTGGAACACTGCTACCATGTCTCTCCTGGTCCTTCTCTTCACTAGACTAGCCATGCCCAGTTCCTGTAACTGTTCTTCGGATATTTTAGCCTCCAGTCCCCTAATCATCTTTGTTGCTCTTCTCTGCACTCTTTCTAGAGTGTCAATATTTTTTTATAGTGTGGTGACCAAAATTGGATGCAGTATTCTAGGTGTGGTCTTACTAAGGCTTTAGTTTCTTTAGGTCTTGTGTTGTATTGATTAAAAAAAGTCAAATATTTGGGTGCTAGAGCTAACATAAATTGTATGCTGTTTCAAAATAATTATCTTAAGGTTTGGAATGAAGTTTGAAAAGATATGGTGATACACGGAAAATTGCAACTGTTATTCTTTGGAAGAATTTCTGTAATTAAGATGAATGTTTTTGTCATGTATAAAATACATTACTGCTCTACCTCCAGCTACACCTCTGGGTGGCAGCACTAGGCAGTGCTGCACCTGTAGGGGGAGATGTGGTTCACCCCATATATAAGGGGCACACATGCTCCTCCCAACTCACTCTAGTACCTTATACCTACCTGTACAGTCTCATTTGAGACACCCTTCCCTATTTTCTATAATAAACCTTTTCTTGATAAAGCCTGTGTTATGTAGCTGATTCTAAGATCCCAGCCTTCTCACACTGAGAGTTTTACCTAGGAAGTTATTTTTAGTTCAGGTAACATATTAACAACTGATGTAGCACTTAAGCAGTGGTACAAAAAATATTTTAAAATGGCAAGATTGAATCTGATGTGGAGTTGGGTACAAATGATGATCATATAGTTGCTAAATTGTATAAACTCTTTCTATTGAAAGTGGAAACAGAAGACGAACATGTTAACGATTGCATGATAAAATAGGGCAAAAATGTTTGGATAAATATACAGTTGGATCAAAGGGAGAGTACGTGGAAGAAAGGGCTGAAATTTACATTGAATTATAACCTTAAAGATGGTGACTCTTTAAAAAAAATCCCAGTAATTTTCCAGATGGAGTCCTGAAAATAGTTTTCAAGAGTTGTGATATCATGACTCTAAAATCTAGGTCACGAATACGCTACACAAAACCAGATATTTACCACACACAAAAATTGTAAATTGGTAGTCCCAGATTCTTCTGCATTTTCATTAAAAAAAAAGGTTTAGGGGAATAAATTGTTTGAGAAAGGCATGAGCAACATTATATTCAACAAACTATTTTTTTCCATCCTTCCCATGCACATGTCAATTCTCTTTCTGTAAATACAAAAACCATGACAAACTACATACAAAATGCCAAAAGTAGTGGGGAAAGAAGCATCCCATAAGACTGTAACAGTGTATAATAGAGCATGTATTATTAGTTGAAAAGCCATACCTAAACTTTAAATTCATCTCATATTGGTGAAGAAAATCTGAGGCATTGGGCTATGATCTTTTTGGACTCAACTCTTATCCCTAAATTGCTTCCAGAAATCTGAGCCATGGAGTTGATTATGAAATTGTTGCCTAGTGAGATTGCCAAACAGTAGAGAATTAAGCAGTAATCCCAAACTCTCTGGCTAGAGTCATACATCATCCCATTCGGTGGTATTAAATTTATTTGTGTTGCCTTAAAAGAACAGTGCTTTCTGTAATTTCTCTTCAAAACACTTCTGCCATTACAGTTATAGAGCATGGGAGTGTTATGTCTAAAAACACAACACAAAAGAATCCTGTAAAAGACTTAGGTTATCCAAGAAAGGACAAGTGGGCTGACATTCAAATTTTCTTCTTGAAATTGTTTCCCTTGTATTCATTATTCCAAAATAAAGGATGATTCTATAGAATTTCAAGATTTACTAGGGAGAAAGTTTACTATTGCTCCAAGTATCTCAATTAAAGTCTGCAGGAAACGATCTATTTTTAATCTTCCTTCTATTACAGATGTTGAAGCAGACTGACAGACAATGGCTGTCAGTATAACATGCAGCATGTTAGCAGATTCAATGAAACATGGCTTGCAGTGCATGGAGAGCCTTCATTATGAAAGTGAGACAGAAGAAAATTAAGATTTTCTCGGCCACCACATGATCTGTGGAAAATTGCTCAAGGGAGTTGTTTTGGATGGTGCAGGTGCTGTATAGTCTATGAGAACTATGGAAGAACTATGAGAACTATTGTTAGCCGCCTCGAGTTCCCCTTGGGTGAAGAGAGGCGGGGTATAAATACGAACATAAATAAATAAATAAATAAATAAATAAATAAATAAATAAATAAATAAATAAATAAATAAACTATACTGTGCTTCTGCAGATGCAGCCTAGAATCATATCCTTTGAAGCCACATCCGGTTCATTCACCTTGTAATCAATTAAAATATCAGCATCATTTTCATGAACCTAAGTCATGTCATAAAACCTTCACATGAGCAAAACACCAATAGAATTAAAGAAGACCTTTATTCCTAAACAAGAATATTTATTCTAGACATCATCTCTCCATCTCAACTGTTGTATTTAAATGTTGACACTGTACTTTATTTATTTATTTATTTATTTGGATTTATACCCACCCTCATTTCCCCGGTCAAGGGGAACTTTAAGAAGTGATTGTACTAAATTAGATTTGTGATAGAAATACTAGGGAGAGGTGATATGATACCATTTTTCATGTTTAAAATATTGCTTTAATAGTGAAATAAGCAAGAAAAAGGGAGAAAACGTAAAAACACAAAAGCAAACAATCAAAACATGTTATGCTACATATAGGAAATCATTCAGCCTAATTCTAAAACACATCATTAAATCTTGACCACTCTGAATAATATTGATTAGTCTTCCCCTTACATAGCTAGACAGTTATCTCATAAACAGTAAGAAAACACATTTTGGTGATCAAAGACTATAAATCTCTTGTCTTTCCTGTATTGAAGACTAATCCTTTTTTGCTGGCCCTCGTTCTTGGTTCCCCATAAAGCAAACAAGTTTATTTTTTTGACATAGAGTTCCGAAGTATATTTGCATTTTTAAAACCTATTGATATTGATAAATCTTATTAGCAAACTTTAACAAATATATGTGACAGGAGCCCTAACATAAGGTCTGGGACATGATCCAGGGCATCAGAGTTTTCTGGAATGCTATCAGAGTGGGAGCCACACAGATATCAAGGGGCATCTTATTCCAGAAGGTAGATGGTGTGACAGAGAAGACATTCTTTCTTGGTCCTGATAAAGGTCATTGCTTAATTGAAGGGACCTGAAACATGCCAACCCTATTGGCTTATACCAGACACCACAGAAATCAGCAGTTCCTCACATAGCCAGGCCCTATACCTTGTTGGACTTTCAAAGTTATAATCAATACCTTGAATCCCACCCAGAAGAATATCAGTAACCAGTACAACTCGTAAAGCAGAGATGTGCTATGAGCACATTGAGGCATGTCCCTCACAGCTCATGCCTTCTAGGGTAGCTTGATAGTATACTGTAATAGTTGTGGCATGACTGTCTGATTACTATTATCAGGTTAACTATATAGTACTAAAACTCTTGTGTCTGTTTGATACTTTGCAAGCTTCAGTTGGGTGAATGTGGTCCAGTTCCTCAGCCTTCTTCCCAGATTATTCATTGCTCCAGTCTTTCTTCAAATATGCCACTTTTCAGAAATGCAGTGCAACCCAGTTCATCTCAGACTCATTGGTCAACATCTTCAACAACAAACTCTGTCTAGATCCAGCTTGAGTTGCTAGTTATCCCAGGCTCCTCTCTTCTTCCAAACATTCCTCTTTCCCCTTCCCACTAACTCCCTTTTCAAGGACTTCCCTTCCATCAGCTGTTTCTTGCTCCTCCTATGAGAAAATCTGTGGAAACCTAAGTTATTGCCCACACTTAGGTTCTGCTTATTAACCAATATTTGGGTATCTGAGCTACCTTTGTGTCTTGGACATTGAATTTCAAAGAATCATGACACACTGTAGTCCACCACATTTCTTTATAAACTCCTTGAATACTACAGTCTACTGCAAATTCTCTTTTAGTTACTGATGGAGTGGTATCAAAATAGTTGCTCACCATAGCAATAGCGGAAGTAGAATAAATATTCTGGTGTGACACAGATGGAAAGGGAACAAATACTCTATTGCACATTAAAACTTCAATCCTGAACTTATTTCCCAATGATTTTGATGAAAACAGCTTTCCAGTGAGCATTACTGCAATTACAGCCTTAGCTTAATTTCCATGTTATGATTCACTTATAATTTCCAGATGCTGGAAAAAGTGAACGTAGGTGGTTTTTCTGGCTAACTTAAAATA
This sequence comes from Boaedon fuliginosus, assembly GCA_027560395.1. Taxonomy (NCBI): domain Eukaryota; kingdom Metazoa; phylum Chordata; class Lepidosauria; order Squamata; family Lamprophiidae; genus Boaedon; species Boaedon fuliginosus. The sequence goes on along the minus strand of JANHGC010005424.1, from coordinate 11,534 downwards.
ATGAAAAAATGATTTTCCTTTCAATTAAACTTGAATTCACCTATCTTCAATAAATAAAAGCAGTCGAAACTGTTACAAACATTCAGCCTGCAGCCTTCCAGAAATTCTACTGGTCCAGCATAATATAAAGAATTATTTTTTTCAGGGGGGACCATTTACTCTTCTTGCTTCCTTCAATTATCTGATTTTTGCTTTTAGGATCGAGTAAATAAAATTGGCTTCATATTTCCACAAGGTCAGTAAGCTTCAGAAAGTGTTGCTATCTCCTTTGTTGAGACTCACATAAATATAAGCTACTTAACATTGTCTGAAACCAATTGGTGGAACTGCAAGTTGCAGATGACATGATAAACTAATGTTTGAGTTGCAACACTTTACAAGGAATATTTCGTACAAACATATTTCCCACATACAAAAGTAAGTAGGAAATGGATACAGCTAGACACAGGTCCTTTTTCTCCCCAGCTATCTTTATCCATCTAGGTTTATTGTTTTGGGGGTACTTATATTAGCTTTGCCATTATTTTCATTGGAGAAGGATTTGCAACCAGAAGTAGTATAGTCCAGATGCAGCTCAATAGCTTTTCAGCTGCCCTTTAGAATTATATCTAAGCCTTAATTGCCATGATAGACATCCGGGCCCACTGATGTTATCATTGCTATAACGCATGCTAATATTGAAATATTAGAGTGGAATTCAAATAGCTCAGTGGACATTTTAGGGAGGTAAAATAAACAGAATAACAAAAGCAAAATAATAATAAAGTACACTGTTTATTAGTAGGCTCGCAACACGCTGAAAGTTGAATTTTAGAAAACTTGGAGATAATCAGAAATGAAGAAGTAGGGAATACATTAAACAGGATTAGAATAGTAAGTCTATCAAGCTTGGAAGCTCAGCGGGTGTTGAAGCTGAATGCAGCTAATCCCTCACATCACACTGACAGTCTCAGATCATCTCCTATACAGTATGTGATGCTATCACTACAAATGTAAGCTAAAACCTGCTTGATATCTTAAATTTCTTGTTTTAAATCCTCCAGCACTTATGGTTCTGCACCCCACTGCAGTTCCCTGCTATGATCAAGATACTTTTTATTCCTCAGGGATCCTCTTGTGATACTTTCCACAGTGATTATATATCTAGTTCAGAAAGTGGATGAGAAATGGTTAAAAATATTTTTAAGGTAAGATTTTTCTATCACATCACCCTCTAAAGACATTACACATCACATTAGTTTTCCAATGAAGTCCTTTCACAGCCTGGAAAATAATAATGGCAAGATTTGTACAATATCCTAGACAAAAATATAGTTGACTAGTTTGTGATGTTTTTGTATTGTAATGAAATCCAGATCCCTGAGTTAACTGAATAAATCAATGATAGGTTATCATACTGTGCAAATAGATACTATATTTTCATAAATGAAATAATTATCAACAGTTAGAAACCCTTAATTTGAGAGAAATGGATGTAATTCCAGTCTTAATCCCCCTTATCATGCTTTTACTAGTTCAGGTTTCCATTATTAGTATTCTTAATTTTGAGATGAACAACTTCCACAAGCATTTTTTAAAATTTGAAATGATTCAAGATCAGTTCTTTCCATTGGTAAAACTCCATGTTCCTAATGGGTTATAATTTTACATATGGGCTTGTACCCCATCCAAATTCTGGAATTCTCTTCATATATATACAGCTTTATAATATTAGATCTGGTCTGGTTACCCCCACCACCACCACCAAATAGACACTTTTATTAATTGTTCTGATGGATGATTCTTGTTATTTATGGTGTCTGTTTAAATGATTGAATAACGACTTGATTTTAATGTTTTTGAAGCGCCAAATTGATATAATTTTTGTAATGCTCATTAATTTTTGGGGAGATGCTATTATGAGCATAACCAGAATTGATGGTGAAGCTATCTAGAAATCAGATGGAATTGCTACTACTTCCTGCCCTGTAGCAGTTTTCCTATCTGAGTTGCTTAATACTGTGGGTGAAGGACTTGAGAAATTGATGGTGAGTGTGGAGTCTATCGTAATCAAATATGAAACTGTCCTATATCAGCAAAGGCCTGAGACATAACGGAGCTCACAAATCAGTTCTTTTTTATTTAATTTCTCGGGGCAGTAGTCATATGGACTGGAGATAGGGGATGTTAGCATAACTCTTTGATTGCTTTGTCATTTTCTGCTTTAGACCTTGGGGAGATACAATGTGTTGGATGGCTCTGTCCCAAGTACCTGATGGACCTGTTGAGTTTAAGAAGGAGGTTTAGTTCCTGGGGTATTGTGCCTTAGTCAACCTGCCCTTGAGTTGGATTGTGTCAGACAATCCACTAGCTCTCAAATGAATTCTGAAGATGAAACAGCAGATGAAACATCAGAAGAGACACCTGGAGTACTGCTTGAGAAAGACAAAGAATAAATTTGACTGAACATAGATTAAAAAATATTTATCAAGGCTTGGCTTTCAGCAATAGAAGTGGCAAATTGTAACTCTTTCTGCTCTTCTTACTCTGTTTAAGGTGGCCCTAGCTCTCCTGATAAGGAAGAAACCAAAGGAATGCACTCTATTCAAGGGATCTGTCTTGTGGAGTTAACTGAGGCACTCTATGAGTTTGATATCTGGAGTTAATTAAGGCATTGTTCAGCTTTGTTATTTGGGAAGAGTTTGAGCTTGTTGATCCTGAGGAAATGGACAGGTGCCTTAGGGCTATAAATACAACCACTTGTGTATTAGATCCACACACCACTTGGATGCTCGCTTCCTGTCATAACATGTAAAAGATAAAGGTAAAAGTTTCTCCTGTCCAGATATGTTTCACTCTAACAGGCAGTGCTGTGCTCCATTTCCTAACCGAGGGAGCCAGCATTGTCCAAAGTCATGTGGCCAGCATGAATATATACTGAAGGCACATGGAACGCTGTTATCTTCCTACCAAAGTGGTACCTATTTATCTACCTGTAGTTGCATGCTTTTAAATTTCTATGTTGGCCAGAAGCTGGGACAAGAATGGGCCCTCACCCCATCACCTAGTGCTTGGGTCTCGAATCTCAAACCTTCTGGTTAACTGCTTGCCCTTATACAACATGTAGATAGTGTATAGTGTATGTAGTAATCATGTATGACTGTGTGAGTGAATGTGGTTTTGTGAGTTTTATATAGGAACTGTTTTTTATTGTATTGTGTTGCCGCCTCGAGTTCCCCATCTGGGTGAAGAGAGGCAGGATATAAATCGAATAAAATAAATAAAATAATGCCAAAACTATGGTTTGCCTTATCCACTTAGCTATAGAGGACGGAGAGGCCTTAGATCCCTTCTCTTGTTCCTTTGAAACAAAAGGAACAGGCCTTCGGAGTGCCGAAACTCAGCTGTTCATTCTAAGTAAAATAGAAAGGCACGCCTAACGTCCAGATTATGCCAAATTCTTACTTGATCATTAGATGGTTTCCTGTAAAAGGAAGGTAAAACAATTTCAGATTCTCTATGAAAGAGAGAATTGAGTTTAGGTAGGAATGAGGGATCTAAACGCAGGACTATCCAACCGAATGGGGGACCATTGATAATGCTGACAGTTCCGAGACCCGCCTAGCCGAAACCACAGCTATCAGGAAGGATACCTTGAGGGTTAGCTCCTTAAGGGGACAGGTAGCCAAGGGCTCAAATGGCGGTTTTGATAATGCGTTCAAAACTGCCTAGGTCCCAGGTCGGTGCCCTAATCACTGGAGGAGGATTTATTAGCGACACCCCTCTCAGAAACTGTTTGACGTGAGGATGGTGGGATAACTTTGTGCCCCTATCATGCCCTAATACTGTTGCTACGGCAAAAACCTGTCTCCTAAGCGTAGCAGTACTAAGCCCCTTGTCCAGACCGGCTTGAAGAAAGGCTAGTAGCTCGGACACCTTCAATTTGGTAGGTCGCACATTATTGGACCTGCACCACCTAACTAAGGCGGACCAAGAACTACTGTAAAGTCTATTGGTAGAGGCCCATCTGCATGCCATTAGAGTCCGAATGACCAGAGCGGAGTACCCACAAGACTCTAATTGTTCCCGCTCAACCTCCACACAGAGAGGTGAAGCATGTGAAGGTGTGGATGGAAGATTGGGCCCTGGGACAACAGGTCTGGATGAGAGGGCAGGACCATTGGTGGAAATAGAGACATCTCTCAGATCCACAAACCACGGCCTTCGGGGCCAGAAGGGAGCTATAAGTACTAGTTCTGCCTTCTCCTGATGGAGTTTCAACACCACCTTGGGTATGAGTTTTGTAGGGGGAAAGGCATATAGCAACCCCTTCGGCCAGGGACTGTGGAGGGCGTCTACTCCCTCTAATCCGGGGCACGGGCCCCTGCTGTAAAAGTGTGGCAGTTGAGAGTTGTGATGCGAGGCAAATAGGTTGAGTTCCATCGGCCCCAGGCAAGAGTTCAAGCTCTGGAACTCCTCTGGATGTAGTCTCCACTCCGCTGCGTCCACCCTTTCTCGACTTAGCCAGTCGGCTGTGGAGTTTGGGAGACCGGGAACGTACTCTGCCACGAGGGATATGAGATGAGTCTCTGCCCACAGAAAAATTTTTCTGGCTAGGCACTGCAGCTGAGGCGACCTCGTGCCTCCCTGTCTGTTGATGTGGGCCTTTGCACAGATGTTGTTGTATAGACAATGATGTCCCTGTTCTCCACCGCATCCCCCAATTGTTGAAGGGCCAATAGAATCGTTTTTTATTTCTAGGTAGTTTATATTGCGGGCCCTTTCTGCCAAGCTCCACAGGCCCTGAACTGCTCTGCCCGACGTGTGCGCTCCCCAGCCCATCAGGCAGGCGTCCATGTGGACGGAGACACGGTCTGCTGTAGCAATCGGAGATCCCTTGAAGAGGGTCTGCGGTAGGGCCCCCCATCTGAGATCTTCCAAGATGATCCTGTTGAGAGAGATCAACTTCCGTCGGCGCATGACAATGGACTATTGGTGTGGAATCAATTGATTCTGCAGAGGTTTGGTGTGGTAGCGGGCCCAAGGGATGATTCCCTGGCATGAGCAAAACATGCCCAGCAAGCTGGACAGGGACAGAATGTCATTTTGTGTCATTAAGGACGATAGAGTCAGTTCAGTAACGCTCAATATCTTGACCCTCCTTTCCGGAGACAGGAACACCATGTGAGACGTGGAGTCTATGATAGCTCCCAGGTGAGTGATCCTCTGTGAGGGCTCAAGAGAACTCTTTGCCGTATTGATGACAAAGCCAAGCGAAGCTAAGAGGGTATCATCTGCTCCAGGTGAAGTTTCGCCTGTTGGTAAGAGGGAGCCTTCACTAAGATGTCGTCCAGATAGGGAAAGATGGACAATCCCTGTAAACGTAGATAGGCTATAGGGGCAATTAGAATCTTGGAAAAGACCCTTGGCGCCGAAGTGAGACCAAAGGGGAGGGCGCGGAATTGGAAATGCGAGTCCCCATAATTGAAACGAAGAAACTTCCTGTGAGAAGGTAAGATTGGCACATGAAGATAAGCCTCTTGTAGATCGAGAGACCCCATAAAGTCCCCCGGCTGAATTGAAGTTAAAATGGACTGCAAAGTCTCCATTTTGAATGCAGGCCGAGACATCCAGCGATTGAGCCATTTCAAATCTAAAATAGCTCTGGTGTCCCCCGACTTTTTTAAGACAGTGGAAAAATGGGAGTAAACTCCCACACCCCTTTGGAGGATCGGAACACGTTCTATCGCTCTGATGTCGTGGAGGTGTTTGATAGCTCTTAAGAGTCCACATATGCTTGATGAAACAGGATGACCTTGGTATCTGGATATATTGGTCTGGGGGAAGATCCTTCAGCTCGAGAGAGTAGCCATGCTGCACTGTTGATCTCACCCAACGGTCGACAGATATCATCGTCCACCTGTCGTGATAGAGGGCTAGACGTCCCCCTATGTGAGAGCTTTTGGGAGCATAGTCATTGCTGAGGCTTGGTAGGCTTTGGGGGGCCGGGTCTAGTGCTGTTTGGACTTAGAGCCTCTGGAGTGCCAGGTAGAATAACGGCCTCTGGAGGAGTAATTACTGCCTGTTTTCTGGGCGTGGCCGGGAAGGACGAAAGGCTGGCTTAGGCCGAAAGGAATAGGCTTGCTGTTTAGGCTTGGGCTTGGTAAGGAGAGCCTTGGTGCTGCCCTTTGCCTCTGTCAGAAAAGGGTCTAATTCTGCTCCGAAAAGTAAAGGTAGATCTGCCAGCTTGGCCTGTGCTGACCCGTCATCCTCCCAATTTCTCAACCAGATGGACCGGCGGGCCACTACTGAAGATGCCATGGACATAGCTGATGAGTTCATGGTATTGTAGGACACGTCTGTCGAGAACGCTATCAACGAAGTTATGGTGCGGATCTCTGCCCTGGCAGACTTAGAAAGCTTTTCTCTATCTAAGAATTGCTAGAGCCACAAAACCGCAGTTCTGTCGGCCATAGAGGCTGCGGCTGCCAACTTGACGGCATCTGAAGACCTGGCGAAGGACCTTTGGACCGACTGTTCTATGCGTCTGTCCTGTGGGTTTTTGGAAACCCTTCTGAATCGGACGGGAGGAAGGAGGGGGCGCCTAGTGATGCTACGGGTGCATCCACCAAGGGGAGGCTAAATACAAGCTCCTGCTCCTCTGATACTCTGTAGAACTTTAGTGCCTTGGGCTTTGGCGCCTTGTAGGTGGCCGGAGATCCCCAATGTCTAGTGATGGACCTCATGAAGGGAGGAGGGAGATGAAAGTCAGCTGGCTGAAGCTGCTCTTGAAGCATCACTGAATTTGAATTGAATTCTGAGTCCTGCACGGGCTGAAGGGAGGGCTCGGGCTCAGTGGTTTGCTTGAGACTAAGAGCGCGAGATATGTGCCGGTAAATTTTCGAGAAGGTCTCAGGAGAGAAGAGCCTATCCGATCTGGTGGGGGCAGGCTCTTTGGTCTCCTCATCCCAAGACTCACCCTCCTCCTCTGACGAAGCCTCTGGTGGCCCCAGGACATCTGAGCCGCCCAGATCGCCATCTGAGGAGTCCCCCGGCTCAGCCCTTTGGTCCCAAGATGATCTCTTCGGGACCTTGGCCACAGGGCAATCACTGGAGAGTGATCCCGCCCGTTTCCTGCTGCTACGGGTCTCTGGGATGCCTTGCTGGGAAGCAGCAGCCGAAAGCCCAGCAGTGGTGAGGGTGTTGATTTTAGATAATAGATCCTCCCAAGACATGGGCACTTGGGCCCCATGCTGTGGGGAAGCAGCTTGTGCAGACTCCGCCATGATCCTGAAAGGAAATATACAAGCCTTTAGAATCAAGTGACCCCTCCAGTCGTCTGGAGGATACCCCTGCCTTCCTGAGGAAGAAAAGGGTGAAATATCAACCCTTATATCCCCTGTGCCAAGCCTCCCTAACACCACATAATGGAGCCTTAATTCGTTCCCATTAAAGGTCTAACATAATATATATTTTTTTGTGACCGACGCTAAGTGAAGCAGGAAGGGCACAGCTCCAGCTCGTGACCTTCCCAACCCATGTTTTTGAGGCAGGCAGGAGGCTAATATCGTCTCTCAGACATGCGCACCCCCCCCCCAACTGTTTGGGCATGGCGGGTTCCGACCTTCCCTTAACAGTGGCTTGTCCATAATATGGGCCCCACTCACAGTTAGTAGATCCGCAGGCCGGATACCAGGAACGCTGCCTGAGGAGAATTCGCCTTGCAGCGTATGCCCGAGGAGGCCTAGGCCTGTGCGCCGTTGTCTCCAGGCAAAAGAAGGGCGGGAAGGCGATTGGCGGCAAAGCAGCAAGCCGGAGGCTCTGCGCGCTTGCGCCCTGATTCCCGCGCGCGGGAAGGCGAGCGGTAAAATGGCGGCCCGGCAAGGGGGGGAAGTGATCCGATCGTTCTACCTGAACTAAGAGTCAGGTGGCGCTCAGGAAGGCTCCTCGCTGTCGGCTGAGGGAAGGGAGAAGCGGTCGCTCTCTCCCGGCTCCAGGCAGCCCAAGAGGTCCGATGGACCTGGCACAATTCCAATCGTGCCCTTCGTGCCTTCCCCCTGCCTCACAAAGTGAGAAAGGGAAGGCGGATGAGGAGAATGCACAGCCACCTCCTGGTTGAGAAATCCCACGGAGGTGGGGGGGTGGTTTTAATCGTCCCCCGAAAAGCCCAAGAAGCTGGAGAAAAAAGTTGGGCCAGAAAAACCTTCGCAGAAGAATTCGTAGACCATTACCATCGAGAGGCAAGTTTTGTCTGGAATTGGGAGCTCCACCCCTTCGCTTTTAGACTTGCCTGAGGAAGGGGCGGAGCCCTACAATGACATCACCGAGCCCATCGCTGGATCTTCTGGAGAATGTCCTTTTTAGCCAACCAGAATGTTTTTAGGGTGTTAATAAACATGTAGAGCCAAGGCTTCACAATAAGGTTAGCAACCATGGGGAAAGGGAAAGCCATTTTGTGAATAAGCAGCTAGCTAAATAATGGAAAACTGGAATAAATTTCTCACAAACGGAGGGATGTAATTGGTAGGATCCTACAAAGTTCTGACCTCGGGCCATTGCTTTTTAACATTTATAAATGATATGGAATTGGGTATGAGTAGTAAAATAGCCAAGTTTGTTGATGATTGTTCAGAGTGGTTAAAAAATAAATACATAAGGGATTGCAAAGAGCTCCAAAGGAATCTCCGTAAATTAGGATAGTGAGTATCAAAATGGCAAATAACATACAATCCACTAGCATTTTAGAGAGTGTATCATACCCACAACATGTGGGTATTCATTCAACAACCCCTCCCACCTATCTATATTTCTAACATTTGAATCATGTGCCACCAGAAGCACCATGCCACGAGAGGAGATTCCTCTCGGTGAGAAAAAAATAGTTTGGCCCTTAAGAAAGCAATCTTTTTTAAGGGAGAACTTTTCCTTAATACAATGTCCTCTTTCTCAAAGATCCTCATTCTCTGATATGGTCAAGTAATTGCATGTGGGATTCTACTATCATATCCCTGAGAGCCCCTTCCACCTGCTTCTCTTTTCCTCTCTTCCTTAAGTAAAACCAGTTAGTCTCAAAAGGCTTGTTTTCTGAGCACCAGAAAATCCCTACACTAAGGACACATCCATAATCTCTGTCCAGTGGTTAGATAACCATACATATGACACTCAAAGCAATATACAATATATATATCCCACATCCCTGCTATCTGCCTACTTTCACATATATTTTAGAAGACATATGTTTACATTTAATATTCAGCCTTACTGTTCAATATATTTTACAAATCTTTTTCTTTTGACTTATACCAAGAAACACTTATACCACATTAATCATTTTTGAACTTACTACACATAATTTAAATATAAAATGTTGCTATTTACAGCAGCAATGATCTAAAATAATTAGATATTAGGTGCTACTATGGAGTATCAATGGCCAGAATAAAGTTGGTGAAACATGAATCACGCCATGAAAGAGTCACTTGATAGTAAGATGGATAGCATATAAATACATATTTAAAAAATTAATATATGTTCCATAAATATAAACAAATTAGATAAAGTCTGAAGCAAGGAAGGCAGAAAGGTTATTAATGAATGGGCAAAGGTAGCACAGAGTACAGTAAAGAGAAACAATAATTAAAATGTCAGCACAATAAAATTAACATTTCATTATGTATTAACTTTAGATTCGTTTTGAAATAAATATTTTGATTACATTTTCTAATTAGAATTCACCAGATTCATTTCAAGAAATACTGTCTCTTGATTTTTCCAGTTTCAAAGATATATGCCTCTCTCTCCTAGGAATAGTCAAGGCAGTAACAACATTAAGGGGGGAAAAGTAGTTCATGTTAAAACAACAATGTACAATAACTAGTCTTAAAATAAATGGGGAAAACATTCGTAAGAGGATCAGTTACAACTAATCATTAAAAAAGCACCACTGAGATTCAACTACTAGGCAATAGTAGAGCTAGCCAAGTGGATCTATGAAGAAAGAAGGATCACTCTGTTATTTGATGCCAAGCATGTGGGTGGCAATCTCACCAGAATCCAAAGAACCATTTAACCAGTTCCACATGCTCAAGAAGACTTTGATTCATGCTACACTGCATGTAAACTGAGGAGAAACATCATTCCTACAATGACAGAGAGAGAGACAAACAGATAGTGTTCCAATGTTGCAATAGGAAAGGGGTGAAATCATACAGTACTTGCATTTAGTTAAATCAGTCTGCAACTACCCTGTGGAAAAGAGTGCCAATAATTGGCTTCTTTCACCTCTGTTAGCCATGAACAAAAGCGTTATTTGATTCCACAAGGGGCAAAATGAACCAAAGATAGTCAGCTAGCTGAACCAATGGGGTGGAATAACAATAACCTGCAGCATTTTCTTTTTCTCTTTGTTCAAACTTTCAAAGTTGTTAATTAAGACCCACACAAAGCAACCCCACTGATTCTTTCAATAAGGCATTACATGCCTCTTTACTTGCATTTATTTAAAAAGAGAAAGGAGCCTAAACTTCTGAAACATGGTAACTAGTCCAATTATTTTTGTGTATTTTTGACACGAAAATACAGTTACAATTTGCCTCCTGAAAATTATTTTCAAGAAAATATAGGTATTGTGTGACGTTTACTATATCTTATTTTTAGTATAATGTTTTAAAAAAACAGCATTTTTTCATAAATGCTTCCTCCTCTGATAAAGAAGTTACTTTACAATTCGGAGTCAAAAGAAACATAAACACACACCATGGATAGTCCTCGACTTACAACTACAATTGAACCCAAAATTTCTGTTGCTAAGTGAAGCGGTTATTAAAAGCAGTTTTTCGCCTTTTGCAAATTTGCTTTCCACAGTTAAGTGAATCACATGCTGTTAAGTTAGTAACATGATTGTTAAGGGAATCTGGCTTTCATTGACTTTGACTGTCAGAAGGTTGCAAGGAGATCAGATGACCCTGGGACACTGCAACTGTCACAAATACAAGCCAGTTGTCAAGTGTCCAAATTCTGATCATGTGACAACAGGGGTGCTGCAATGATCCTAAGTGTGAAAACCAGTCATAAATCACTTTTTTCAGTGTCGCTATAACTTCAAATGGTCTTTAAATGAATGGTTGTAAATCTAGGCCTCTCAGGAGGGCGGGGCTGGGATCTCGGCGAGACGGGAGTGATATTCCTTCTTTTTGGGGGTCCGAAAGGACCTAACTTCGGTTCTGTAGGAACCAGAGGACAAGGGGCATTACGGGAGTTTGAGGGGGGGTTACGCCGTCTCCCCATCTGGACTCCCAGCAAAGCCCTAGAACAAAGAATCGGAAAAGTGGCATGATCGATCGTAAAAAGAAGGGAAACAACAGAAGCTGAACGTGGGTGAGACTGACTTTTTAAATTTTGACCCCAAAGAAATAAACTGAGTGGAGACTCCAATAATTAATTGAAAACTGGTGAAATATGAAAGGTGGAGCGAGAAATAAACAACCCAACCAGGAGAAAGGAAAAAAAGTTTTGATTTGTGCTTTTTATTTAAAAAAAAAAAATGGAAAAGACAC
>JANHGC010005417.1:62433-75372 GCA_027560395.1 Boaedon fuliginosus | reverse complement strand
ACCATCCCCACCTTGTTGGCCTTCCGCAAGGCCACAAAGACCTGGCTTTGTCGGAGGGCCTGGAATTGATGTCCCCCCCCCCTTTTTGAAGGTTTGTTGAATGTCTGTGAATGGATGGATAGTTGTTTTTGATTTTTATATTGCAATATATTGTATTTTTAATTGCTGTTAGCTGCCTCGAGTTCCTCCTGACCGGGGAAATGAGGCAGGGTATAAATCCAATAAAAATAAATAAATAAATAACTAAATAAATACTGACTATGCATATGTGAGCTCATTACAAAGAACCCCAGATTTTATTTATTTGGTTTGGACAAATCAGCATTTGTAATAAAACCTTGTTTCAACTCTTACTCTCATAATACCACAGATAACACTTCTGTCTCTGTTACCTGTTCAGGTGCACTAGTAGACCAAGGCATCTTTGAAGAACTAACAAGAGATTGCCTTCCCCAGCTGTCTGAGAAGATGCAAGATTTAGGAGTCATTTCCAGCATATCACTATCTTGGTTCCTCACACTTTTCCTTAGCGTCATGCCTTTTGAAAGCGCAGTGGTCATTGTTGACTGTTTCTTCTACGAAGGCATAAAGGTCATCTTGCAGGTATCCCTGGCCATCCTGGATGCCAACATGGACAAGCTATTAAATTGCTGTGACGAAGGTGAAGCCATGACTGTCTTGGGCAGGTAGCTTTGTTTTTAGTTTCAGAATTAAGCTGGGGGTGGGTGGGATACTTTCCATCTTAAAATTATATCCTGTTTTAGACAACATCATTATGCAAAATACCTGATAGGCAGGTATTTTAATATCATTACCTATGTAAATAAGAAGCCCACATAATACATATATAATGTGTTGTGCCCAATATTTCCTACTGCTCAGTCCAAAATAGCCAGAAGAAAAAAGTCACCAACTGGGGGATGTGCCATGTCTGCAACAGGAGCTAGACTGATTTCAGGCTTCGCTATGTCATCACTGCAGTTACCACCAAGGTGTCACAAACCATGCACAATTCTGCTTGTGTCAGGAGAAAATGATAACAATATTTTATGGTTAGAGCAGATAAATACAACATTAGGTAGCCTCAGCTATAGGCTGAGAATGAGAGGAGGGCCACATCAAAAATATGTCCTTAAGAAAGGTAGTTTACAAGGTAATTTTGAGTCACAGTTATGAGGAGATATATATATAGGCTTATATATGATTATTACATTTTTCCTTTATTTATCAAAGACTGAAATGTTTCAATATAAACAGTACATTAATTATGCAATAATATAGCAGTGTGTTATTAATACATAATTATAATATATGGATGAATCAAATACCTTGAATCATAAATGTCATCTTAATTATTTTAGTTTTAAAATCAATTCAGTTTTTCATGAAAGTTGATTCAGATACATATTTTATTAAAAAAATTATATAGACCTTCCTGACCATAATCTTCAGATCATGCACTAATACAAAATTCTGTATTGATTTTTTTTTATTTTTTTTTGTAGGTACCTGGATAATGTGGTTAATCAGCAGAGTATTTTCCCACCTATTCCTCACCTCCATGCTTTATTGACGAGTGGGGATGATCCACCAGTGGAAATTGATATTTTTGAACTTATAAGAACAGCCTATGAGGTCAAAAGATAACATAAATCTTTGATATTTTTAAATAAATTATATACTGACCTTGTAGTCTGTATATGTCTTTAATATGAGCATTCACAAATTCAAGGGGTCAACTGTCTGTTTTATGTAGAATGCAATAGATAAATCATTTAGTTGTAATTATTCCTTTCCTAATCCATTTTACTTTTAATTAGTTTTGGGTTTTGGCTCCCTAAAACCAATCCTGTATTTTCAGGTGCTTCTTACTGCTGGTGCCATTGAATAGCATATTACATCTTTTCCCTCCTCACTTTCTGTTAAAACTTCCAAATCTGACTTCCAGTTGAGCACTAGCAAAGAGATATTGAAAGCTCTGCCTCTTTGTTATCATTTAGTGGCTTGGCTTAGTTTTGCTGTACAAATCTTATCGGCTCAATTTTCCCCATGGCTTCCAAACATGGCTACGGAGCTATGATTGGGCACCATTACTTCTGCAAGCATTGGGTTGTCATCAAATAATTGCTAAGTAAAAGTATTCCATCAAATGAGTATAGACCCTTTTTTCCCCAAAACGTGTGATATTTTCTGTGAATTTACTTATAAACCCCTGTTTTCACTTCCACTACAGAAATTCAGCCATTTGAAAGCGGATGACATTGAACAGATGCGTTTTAAACAAAGACTGAAGGTAATCCATTCTTTAGAAGACACTGCTAAGAGAAGTGTGGTAAGTCATATCAATATTTTTTTAAGCTTGTATTAAGTTAACTGATTTTGTTTTCCTGTTTGGAATCTTTGAGGCTAGGTTAAGCTAAATAATATCAAGAAGTAAATTAGATAAATAACTACTTGCCATGTTATTTATTTTCCACAGCTAAGTGTATGTCGTGGTATGTCACTAATTTGAATATTGAGTAGAAGTATTATCAGTCTCCCTTAAGACTGGTATTAAGCTGAAGAGCCACCTCATGCCTCCCAGCACCCAGTTAGACCCCAGTTAGGGTCAGCCTGTGACGGGTCCTGTCAGCTAAACCATGTCGGCTGGCGGGTCCCCGGTCAAAGGCCTTCTCTCTGGCGGCATCAGCCCTCTGGAACCAGCTACCCGTGGAGATCCGAACCATCCCTAGTCTGTTGGCCTTCCGCTAAGTCACGAAGACCTGGCTCTGTCGGCAGGGTGGAACTGATGACCCCACGGAAGAATGATTGTTGCATGGTGTATGATTGGTGTTACTGTTGATTTACTGTCAATTTTACAGTTTTCTATTATGTTTTATTATACTGTATTTTAACCCTTGTGGTAAGCCGCCTCGAGTTTCCCTTGACCGGGGAAGAGAGGCAGGGTATAAATCCAATCAATCAATCAATCAATCAATCAATCATCAATAAAATAAAATAAAATAAATTTCAGGCAACAACATTTGGCATAATTCTATAATTAATTGTTCTGGAAAAATAGAAAGCTTTATTTGTGTGGCATTTTAGTTGATTCTGATACAGATACAGACAATTCCCTACTTACTAATAGGTTACATTCAGAAAGGTTATTCATTAAGTCCATTTTGTTCTCAATTTCAATAAGGATAAAAAAATTGTAGTGCAGTTCTTGCCTTAGATAAGGGGCAGCATAAGACTAATACCTGGCAGCTTCTATAACTCCAACCTAAAATATTCTGGAAATCAGGAGAAGGATTCGTTTCCAGCACATTGTGAATGTTTTCCCGTGTGTCACATATGTATTCAGCATGCCAAATATGTATTCCAGTGTGCTGTAAACTCTTTCCTTCTCCTTACTTATGAGTGCAGACATATTTATTTCTATCAACAAAAGTTCACAATTCAATAATTTGTTAGTAAGGTAATTTTTGTATCAACCAACTGGGAGTTGCTGTTTTCCTCATAAGCAGCATTGTGATTTCTTTTTTAATTTTTATTCCATAGCCAGCTGATGAAAACATCCCAGACTTTTTTATGAAAATACCTTGGCAGATTTACCATAGACCCATGCTAGCTAATTTTCTGTCTTATTTTTCCTACTGAAAATATAACAGGAAATTGTGACCTTTCAATTCTCCGAATTGCTCTATCTGGGAATCTCAAGGGAAGAGTGGCTTTCACATTTTCTTGCTCCTGTTTTTATCTGTTGTTTGTGGTATCCCTTCCCTCCAGATAGCATCAGATGTCAAGCAATTGTCTCTAATGCCCTTGTAGAAGTTTGACAAAGAACATGTTGAGAAAAAAGCTGAGCCGAAGAAAAAATCGACACATTTCCTGTTCCTGCTGCCAATTATAGTGCACTGAGTGCAGGAAATACAGTACATATAATACTTTTGACCATCGTTTTGTGCTTATTGACTCAGTTCAAGAGAATAAAATTGTTCTTTTTATTTTTTATTCAGTTTTTAGAATCTTCTGGTCTTACAGATCAGTACCTCACAAATACAGACGATAACATTCTGTTCAAAATCATTAGATGCTTCTTCCTTTTCAAAAGTTAACTTTGCCATGATTTTAAAAATATGGATTCTTTCTTTTACTAAATCTATCCTTTCCAGATTCCAAGCTGACAGAACTAAAATATATTTGCTATATTTCTGCAGGTCCGAGCTGTATCTGGAGACATTGGCTTTTCTATGCAAGAATTAGAAGATCTTTATGTAGTATTTAAGGTGGGAGACCTTGACAAAACATTAGCATCTTTAATATTGCTGTTGGTAGAGATAAAGCATGCTTATGAAAATTCCTTTAAATTACAGAGATGCCAGGATCCAAGCTGGTGGTGTTTAAAAAAGTCTTTTACATTCAGACAGTTCGGGTTTATTTTTGCGATTGAGAAAACAGGGAAATCCAACAAAATCAAAAGGGGTCTTATTTTGTAGGCTGATTCAGTTTTTTGTTTTGTTTTGTTTTGTTTCATTTACATTACATCTTGTAATGCTAAACAAATACATAAGATTTATTTAGTTTTTCTTTGGGAAAAAGAGCAGTATTTCAACCAATCACCAGTCAAAGATGCAAGTTCTAAATAGCTGGGAACAAAATATTTTTGTTCTGAGTTTTGTTTAGAATTACCGGTAGTAATGTCCCATAATAGTCTTTCTTACCCAACAAACATCAATTCCTAATTTTCCAAACACAGAGGTTGAAGAAGACTATTGTGCTTTCAACCAAGGCCTTTCAAATTATTACAGTTAAACAAAGAAAAACAGTAGAGAGTTCATTACAGTGTTTTAGAACCAACTTCTCAGGTAACTGTGCTGTTTCAAAGGCTTTAGAACTGCCAGAAAACCCTATTTCTAAACTGTCCTTCTGCATTATTGAACATTTTCTGCTTTGTTCTGTTTGCAAATTGATTGGATTCTTTATAATTATCATTTTCATTGTCTTGCATGTTTCAAAACTGATTAAAAGCCATGCCTAATCCTTTTAAGTTATGTCTTCAGGGCTGATAGATTAAAAAAAAAACTTCATTCTCTCTCAGCCCAACCTCTCTCGCAGCTTTGTTTTAGGGAAATAGGAAGAGGGAGCTTCTGTATGTTACTTTTTACAAAATAAAGCCAGTATGCAGATCTAATAAATCATTCATTTTGTTTATAGGCAAAACACTTAATGAGCTGCTACTGGGGAAATCGTACGTCAGCTGCTCAACGAGACCAGAGCCTACCCTACTTGGAGCAGTACCGCATCAACCTTGAACAGTTCAAAGACTTGTTTGCTTCCCTTACGCCTTGGTCTTGTGGACTCCACACGACAGTACTTGCAGAAAGAATGTTCCGACTTCTGGATGAAAACAAAGATTCCCTTATTAACTTTAAAGAGTTTGCAACAGGCATGAGTAAGTAGCTTTTCTGACATAGTATCTAATCTTATATGTTAAATCACTGGTGAAAAATAACACAACAGTAGAGTGGTGCAGCTATTTGGATTTCAAGTGAAAAAGGTGAGTTATCTGTTGAAGCTGAGGCTGTCTTTATCAGTGGCTGCAGTCCTTTATAGAATACAGAAATACAGGGGGAAAAAACTTCATTCTTTATTGCCACCCAGTGGTCATCTAGTTCAGATACAGTAGCCCCAAACAACCCCAAACAAAACTGCAAAATTCAATGACAATTTCTGAAGAAAGTTGAATCAAAACACATTATCATTATTAGAGTGACTCATCTTCCCCACAGGTGGATAAAAATAATAGTCTTTCTGACCATTTCGTCTTTTATTCAGAAATCCAACCAAAGCTATTTACAGCTTTAAGTTGTTTGTAGAATATCTGAATTTGACTGACAGAAGCATGAACAGATATGCAATAGAAGCAAATATCTGTAGCTCCGGAGTAGGGTGAGGGTTAGGGTCTGATTCAAGTTCAAATTATTCCATTATCCAATATAAGCTCAATGTCTTTGAACAAGCTGGTATCTTTCAGATTAATTTCCTTATGTTTATAGTTAGAATTATAGATTGACTATGATTGCTATCTATAAACAAATCTTTTTAATTTTTCTTGTTTCCATCACATAGATTTGTTAACAAGCCTCTTTTATAAATCCAAAAAGAAAACATTTTCCAGAGCATTCTCTTGATTTATCATTTATACTTCTCTTTAAATTTTTAAATTTTCATCCAGTAAAGTGTCATTTTCAAAATCATTGGATTTGGCCTGCGATTTGCATTTCCACTTAGCATAGTTTTTCTGCCTTGTCAGATAAAATTTGTCCACATCTGTCATTCTTTCACTATCATGTTTTGGACATAGTTTATCCATAGACATAGACATCATTATTAACAGTATTGATATTGTAATTACTGATTTCTGGATACATTCTTCAACAACCTTTAATATTTCTGATATTATAATGTTTTGTGCCATTTTGTGACTTCCAGTGTCACAAAATGACACAAAAGATTTTGATTTCAGTAATAAAATCAATAACAGGGTATTTTTTCCCTTCTGCTTAGAATTTTTAGTCCCCTGTAGTCTTCTTTCTAAAACCATGAAGTAACTTATCTTTGTTGTGGCTTACAATAGCCAAGATGGCCAAAATACGTCTATTCATTTTTTATAGTTAATTCTAAAATCTTATATGTATGTGGGGAAGAGAGGGGAAATAATTTAGCAGGTGGCAGCAGCTTGCCATCTTTTCTATCAACTTCCCCCACTGATTTTCTGGAGAACTAGCAAAGATTGCAAATGCCGTCCACATTTTCACAGGATGCTTGGCAATGGGTTGTAAGTGTGAACAGATTTCTAAACACCGAGGTCACAAACTTATGACTGTGGGGGTGGGTGGGGTGGGGCAATGTTTTATAATGGCTGGCAGTGCTTTACAGGCCATAAAGCACCTCTTCTGAGCTATGGTAAATTCAAACGGTTGTTAAACAAGTGGCTGAAATTTGTAAACCCATATACAGCTTGGGTCCAGATTATGGAACCATCTTCTCCAAGTAGAGTTTGCCTGTTCTAAATGGTCTACCATAGAGAATGAATGGTTTGGGTATCAATCTAAAAGAACCTAGGCAGGTTGGAATCCATAGAATGCCATTCCTACTATTGGCCTTTCTTTCTCTAGAACAGTGTGTCCCCTGAGATCAGATGGAACTCTGCTCTTTTGTTCTCTAGGAAGCATGGCGAAGACAGTTCTTGGGTATCCAGTGGTTTTTATTAATACAACTTACAATGTTATTTACTGTAAGGTTATTAGGCATAAGAATCCATCAGAAAAAAGGCTATCTATGAATACTTGTAAAATCCAGGTGTTTTTTTTATCTCAACAGGTGGAATGTATCATGGGGATCTGACTGAGAAGCTGAAACTCCTTTATAAACTACATTTGCCTCCAGGTGATTCACTTCTTTCGCACTTCTGTTGCTGGGAGTTAAGGTTTACAAATTTCTTAAGGCTGTTCTATTAAATTTACTAGACTGATAGTACATATAAGTGATTACAATATTCTACCCATAAGAACATAAATAATAATACCAATTTTAGTATAGGTATGTAGAGATTTAGTGTACATAGTTAGAGAAGATTTAATTTCTCCATCCGTGCTCAAATTAATGAAAAAAAAGCCCATCGGCAGAAATGGCAGTGTTGTTTCTATATGCTTTGTTAAGAGATGGGCCTAGGTGAGTTTAACCATTGTTTCTTCACACAATAATCTTAGTTAGGATTGGCCCATTACCATAAAAGAAGACGACAGAATTATTCTATGTACAAAATTTAATGAATGACATGTAGCTCCAAGACAGCTTTTAATTATATATATTTGCCTTGTAAATCTTAATTGGCTTAATTTGTATGAATTAATTGGTGATGTGCTTATTAGTGAACATATTCATTAATATACATAAGGCATAGGACTTTCTAGTTTTAATTTTCTGTGAGCTTTTTCATCCCTGCCTAATTTTAATAGCTTTGCAGAATAATTTGTACATTTTGGCTCAGTGCTTTAGCTGTTGAGTTTGTTTCCATGTATGTCGTATCTTTTTCTACAGAAAGGAAGATTGGGGCGGGTGGTCAAACCACTTCCTACTGAAATGTAGACAATGCCCCTCTTTTGGGTGTCTAGACCTATTAAAATTGTGGATGCATTCCGAAGACTGTAGTGTAGTGCTAGTGTTGAATCCCCCAATCACCGTGTGAAATACAACTGTAACAGAGACAGTTGACACGAGCACTTTCTAACATGCTCTTCTCCTCACAGACTCTATTTAGCTTCTGAGTATATATCTGAGTTGAGGGAAGAAAAGTAGACTTGAGAGATTATCAAAATTTAAGTAGAAAATTTTTTGCTTTAAATTCAGCTGAAGTATTTGTAGTCCTTGCTTTCTAACTCCCTCAAAGGTGTTTTTCCAAAAGGTAACTGGACTTTGTTTTTCCTTGAAGACATTTTGCTTCTCATCCAAGGAGCTTCTTCAGTTCTGTGTAGTAGCTGAATTAATCTATTTTCTATTTTAAAAAATTGTGATTAATGCTTAGCTTTGACATAGTAATTGTCTTGTTTTTCATATAGAATTATTTTTGTTGGAAGAAGGACCCTGTTAATTCTTCTTGTCCTTCCAGCAGTTTTTTGGCCAATGTAGTCATCAAGAAAGATTGCCTATATTAGGTGTGGATAGTTCCCACTGATCTCACTTAAACTTGGATGACTATTTTCAGAGGGCATATAAGTGCATCTATGTTTCACCTGGTGGCATTTATGCCTTATTTTCATATAACCCTGCCATCCCATATTAATTAACACAAAGCTACTGAGATTAATCAGGGTTCTTTTCTTCATCAAACTCAAAGGAAGCAGTGTACTTTGATTGGCAAATGGATTCATCTTTATCATTACAAATCTCAGATATTCTCTGTATTATCATCTTTTACTGTGTTAGGCTGCTACATAGTTACGATTCTTTGGGACAGCCTGGCTTCTCTGACTGGTGCACTCGTGATAGATATCTCATTTATATTAGGTATATTAAAGTATTATAGGCTTGATTTCTCCTGAAGATAGTCTGGTTAATTGAAAGTAAGGTGGCTAGGGTTCTTCTTGGAACTGATAGTTAAAAAGAAGAATATGCAAGACTCACTTGTGTTCTTTCTTATAATGTGGAAGAGATAAGGTGCTTACATTTCCCCAACTCCAGCTACAATTGCTCTACTAATAGCAATTGTAACATAGGTGAGAAACACACTCTATTAAAATAAGTGGAGAAGTAACCCCACCTACTCATACCAACTGAGCAGAATATGGAGGGGGACAGTTTTTCTAAGATATTGGGTACTTCTTGGTGGCTTTGCATCACCTTCAGCATGCTGGGATTTAGCATCAGCAGATGCAACCATAGATTTATGCTATTCCACAACTCTTAACAGGAACTCCCAAAGCAAATTCATGCCCTGTGGGAAATAAAGTGAGAGACAGATATTTCACTTGTAACAATCAACATCGGTTCAACTCAAAGGCTGTAAGCAAAGATTTAGTTGAAATAGGGAAAGATCAGAAGCTTCAATGGATGCAAGAGGAAAGCCACATCTTCATAACTACAGAGAGCAATCAATTGTTCAGTGTAGTTGTATTCCAGTTTGCAATAAATATTCTAATTGAGTTGTGCCATGTTGTGTCTCTGAAATATTTCAGTCAATCTGAGCATTCCAGCCAAGTTAAGACATGTAAAGCCTAACATCAATTCTACATTACCTTAAAATTACATTCCCTGGAAAAATGTCAGCCTTGGTTAGGGTTGCTTTGTTTTTATTTAATTTGTGTTTGACATTACCTTAAATAACAAATAAAACAGCAGCCTTCCCATTCTGAAAAGGTGGCTTTTGTTCCTACACATTTTCTCTTTTTTCCTACTACTCACTTGTCTCTCCAATGCTGTTTCAGAACTTCCAAATCTCCCAGAACAGATTTGAAGGGTGGACAGAAAAGTTGTGGAAGAAAAGGGGAATCAGTTAAAAACCCCTCCCCCCTTTTTTTGTTTATAAATCTTCTGTTCGGTCACAGAGCCCTTTCTGAGTGGAAAGGTACCATTGGATATAGGTGGTCAAATGAAGTCCAGTACTGTAATCATAGATAGATATATAGAGCTATCTTAAGCAATTCTTAAGGAAACGAGTATACATCCAGTAACATTTTTTCTCTTTATATAGCTTTCAGTTCAGAGGAAGCAGAGTCTGCTCAGGAAGCTACAAACTACTTCACAGATAACAATGCTACAGAAGGTAAAAATGAGATGTTTTATCTGTTAAGGAAAATGGGCATGCAAACACATTGAAGCCAAGCAGAATTTTTTTTATTTTTTTTCCCATCAGAATATTATCCCACAACTGTTCTAGCCTCTGTCATAGGTTATGGTGGATGGTGGCTATTTGTATATGAAACATATAGTTGGTCAGACTAATTATCCCCCTTTACAGCCAAAGATACTTACTAAAATCTTTTATAACTTGTTCCTTTCTTGGTTTCTCTCTCTTATTCTATATTTTGACTCGCACACATTGCTCCTGAATTTCCCCGTCCTCAAAGCCTGTCTTCTTTATTTCTGTCTTCCTTTTGCTCTCTAGTATCTCCTTTTGTCTCAGAACTGGATCTCTTCCTACGTTGTGATTTGCAAGGTTAGTCTGAACAACTAAGACGGGCTGTTGTTGATGTGCTAAAGTGACCTTAGTATAATGAAACTGCTTTAGAATTTTTTCAAGCCACAGATATTACAGCTAAACAATGAGCCGTAGTATTTCATTCATTTCCTTAGTCATTTTATTCCCATTTCTAACTCACTGTGCCCAAACAAAAAGTATAAAATGTCAGTATAAAAGTATATACATTTCAGTATAAAATGTCATATACTTATGTTCATTCACAAAGACAGTCCTTTGATGATGTATGTCTGAACAACAGAGATTCCATCTCTTCTGAAGTCCATTGCTGAGGCAAGTGAATCCAAGGTAGTTGACCAGTAAAGTTCCCTTTCCCGGCTTTCAGGATAGAAGACTTCCTTCCAGGCATTTGTTCCTGGTGCATGGAAGAGATGTTTTAAGTTCAACAGTCTGCTGAGCTCCAGTTGGCCTGGTAGATGTACCATGTGACCATGCCCTTCCCTCCATCCACTGGGCTCTCCACCTTGGTGGCCTTTTGTGTTGTGGCTGTAAGAAGGACCTACTATTGGCAGAGGGGGTTCTTGGGTTTAGAGATTGGAATGTTGAGTTTACGCACGACCAAATTCAGGCTACAAGGAGATTGAAATCCCCATTAGCAAGCAAAAATACTCCACATTACCAAGAAGCAGGAATAAGTAAAGTTTGCAAAGAAAAGCAGCTTAATGTCTAAAGCCCAAGTCATTGCAAGAGCCTCAGTGGCACAGTGGTTAAATGCAGCACTGCAGACTATCTCTGCTGACATGTTCAGCAGGTTGTCAGATCGAATCTCACCAGGTTCAAGGTTGACTCAGCCTTCCATCCTTCTAAAGGTCGATAGAATGAGGGCCCAGATTGTTGGGGGCAATATGCTGACTCTGTAACTGCTTGGGGAGTGTTGTAAAGCTCTGATAAGCAGTATATAACATCTGAGTGCTATTGCTATCTCTGTTGTAAGCCGCTCAGAGTCCTTCGGGAGTTAGGCGGCATAAAAGTGTAATTAATAAATAAATAATAAATAAAATCTTCGCTGGGACATCATGAATCAACTGTGACATCACTTGTATTTCGTTTAATAATACAGGAATCTCTGTCTGGTCATCTGAAGTGAGCCCTCTTTTTTTTTTTTTTTTAACTTGATCACGGAATGTCAGTGATGATGATTCTAAACCTGTTATTCCCACCTTCTTTTCATTGGGAGGTATTTTAAACACATACACACCCAATGAAAATCACTCCGTAGTTTGTTCTACACATTTGGATTTACTTTAGAAAAACCCCGAGTGCTTGTTAACCTGACTTTGTTGTAATGAAGGAATTGCAGGGCACAGCTCCCCTTTTTTCACCACAAAGCTCAAGAGTCTGTTATGGAGACTTCAGATTCTTTTATACTGATGTGGAGCAATGCAGGGAAGGGGACCTTCTCCTGCCCCCTGCACGGGTGGCCTTTTATTTCCTTTTATTAAGAGCAGTGTTTCCATATGCTTCCAGGTAAAAGCATTGAGATTTTTGTTTCTCTAGAAGGAAATGCTTTTATTTGAAACTAGGTTTTGTGATTTACTCCATTTTTTTTTCCTTCTGATCATTGCACACAGTGATATTGCAGTCTTTTTTTTTTTTTTTGCTTTTTGCTTTTTCTTGCCATGTCAAATATATGGCTGATGTAGTTTCTCCTTCCAGAAGACCTTGGTGATATTTTATTAATATAAACTCTACTTATATTTTATGGATCATCTAGTACAACCTTTCATTTTCAAAAAGAAAGAGTCAGGCTTTCTGGGATAACTATACCATATATCATGTTTTGTGCTTTGTGTTCAGAATCTGTTAATCAAATGTCTTATAGCTCTAAAGACTGTTCATATTGTATTTAGAGGTGCTTTGTAAGAAAGGTCTTCCCTGATCCCATTTAAAGCATATCATTAACATAGGGCATCACTTTCTGACCACATTACATTTCATATTAATTGAATTTTTTTAAACCCTTTATTTGTATTTTGTAATTTTATCTGAAGCCTGTCATACCAGTACATCACTGTTGTTTTCTGAATTTTAGAATATCTGGTTACTGCTTATTTTACTTAATGTACGTTTTTTCTCATCTCCATATCTTCACATTCCCCCAATGTATCAGAATTAAAAGTATTTACATGCAAGGCTGTCTTCTCCATCTTTTTTTTTTTTATTAAAGAGTTTTACAAGAAAAAGAAAAAAAAAAC
>JANHGC010005417.1:46762-58303 GCA_027560395.1 Boaedon fuliginosus | reverse complement strand
CGCTTTTGACAGCCATTCGGAAAGCGCGCCCACGAAGCGGGTAACCAGCGAACCGGTAGGAACCCATCCCTGATTGTATATGTAATGTATATTAATAGGTGAAATTTAGATCACCTTGTATTCTGAGGGTGTAGTATAAATATTCAGATACAGGATCCATCCTCTACAAAACCATTTGTGGATTGGAAGAAAATTGGAGCTCCATTTTGGATTGATAGCTTCCCTATGGGAAGGCATTCACTCTCAAGAAGCATTATTTGTTTATATTTGTATACATGCTCTGTACACTAGTTGCATGAATTAAATTTAAATTATATAAATGCCATGTATGGTAATTGCTGAACCAGCCTTTAGTGTTGTCACGTTGACTGTTCAGAAGGAGAAAAGTCTAAATATCTTGAACATGTGTATCCATGGAATACACCAGTAGATGCAATACCCAGTGTTATTCTGATTGTGGCATATTCTGTATATTTAAGTCTCAAATTTCATATTCATGTATCTGAAAGCAGATAATAATGACATTAGCTTTTACTAATTCTTGATAATTTATTACATTTTAAATATATATTTACACACACAAAACATGTGTAATTTTACATCATTTGTCTGATCAATCATGTATATATTCAATAAATGAATCAAACCAGTCATAGATTTGTTTTCATTTTAGTTTTTCATCAGATTATCTGCTTAAGATAATTGCTACTATGTCCCACATTTCGTTTTTCAAATACATAGCAAAAGCTCTAAGTATTTAAATAAGACTTAAATCATGACTGAATTAGGCAAAAGCTCAGCTCAACTTTTTAATGTTATGCGTCAGCTTTAAGATTTGCAAAAGTAGTGCCTTAATGCCCATTAATGCTTTCATTCATTGGCCTAGGACATTTATACAGTTATTATCTAACTGAGATAAGGATAAACTTCTTTCAACTTCTCATTGTAGCCTTGTGGTCACCCATCTATCGATCAATGTTTTAAGAACCTTTTTGTTGATATTTCACAAGATTAAAAGAGTTGGGCTACTATTACTTTGAAAGATTTGTTCAGTTTCCCACTCCTTTTAGATCTTCATAGCTATCTCCTGCAATCTTTTTTGCATGCAAGTAATTGGAACAAGGATGCTATGTGACTCTGCTCTCATCCCAAATCCACATTCCAACACTGAATAGCATTACTTAATAGTTATACATTATATCTGAGGTAATAATTGTAGTACCACATGATCTGTTACCTGGCTGCCCAAGCCATTCTCCCTAAAAATCGTAATTATCTATTCGTGATATAGTACAACAAAGCAGCATCCTGACATCAGTTTCTTCCCCTTCCCAGGAGGGGTGTATGTTTTACTCATTCCTCAGGGAATAATCACATTCTAGTTTATTACATTCTTTAGTATAGAAATGTTTGCAGAACAATTGCTAAACATCTTGACATTAACAATCACACATTTGAGGGGTCCTTGGTGCTCTCTGAGTTTGGTTATTTTCTTGCAGATGTTTCATTACCCAAACTAGGTAACATCTGCTGTTACTAGTATATAATATTTATAATAGTGATAGTAATAATCTATAATGATAATAACTGTTGATGTTACCTAGTTTGGGTAATGAAACATCTGCAAGAAAACTAAGCGCAGCATCAAGGACCGCCTCAAAAGTGTGATTGTTAATGTCAAGATGTTTAACAACTGTTTGGCAAACATTTCTCTGCTGAAGAACGTAAATAAATTGTAGAACGTGATTATTATTCCCGAAGAATCAAGTCAAAAGATGTGCCCGTATTGGGAAGAAACTGACCCAAGCACCAAGCACTCCTCATTTCAACCCTAAACTACTACTATCCCCTTTTTATCAGTCACGCATTTTTCCAAATAAATAGATCTGATTTTGAGAAAGCTTCACATTTACGGAGGACGCGCGCGGGGAAGCACTCTGTTTCGTCACTAATGTCGAAAACCGGGCGTCAGACTTGTCCTCCGCAGACGCAGCGGCGTTTTGCATTTTCATCGGGGCGTTGAAGACACACACACACCGGTTTCTCTCAGCTAATGGGCTGGCGTCAAAACAGCTCCTCAGCGCGTTTAAACCAATACAAAGGGCCGGCGTGTGCAAGGCAGAAGAGCCCGCGGGTGGTGCTTCGCGCGTTTTCCCGCCTAAATCCTTCACCGAGAGAGGTGGATTGACGCAGGTCCAGGAAGGCGGGGGGGGGGGGGGAGCGGAGAGGCTGCCTTACGACACAATATTGGTGGACTGCTGTGGGGGTCTCTGAAGAAGGAAGTTTCCTTTGTTTTCGCTAGAAAACCCCAAAACAACTCCACCCTTTTTTTTTGATGGCTCAGCAGTTTCAGGTGCTGAGATGCTGTTCCTGTAATACCTTCCAAGTGCAGCAGGTGAGGAACTGGGAGAAACTGGCTGTAGCGCGGGATAGTTTTTTTTAGTATTATTTGTAAACAGAAACGGCTATCTCTGAATTGGATAAAAGGCTAATTTGAACCGAACCAAGGAAATAAAATCCTACCAGATTGTTAAAATAGCAGAAATATTTTACTTTTCCTTAAAGAAAAAAATAGTACTTTAGGTTGTGGGGGAGGTATAGGAATTGTAGGGGAAAAGGGCATCCATTTTCAGGATTGTGGATGCTCTTCTTGAGAAAGGGTGGGCAACTATGGCCCCTTTACCAGCAGTGGACTTCAACTCCCAGAATTCCTGAGGCAGCCATGCTGGGAAGCAGCAATTCTGGGAGTTGAAGCCCACCGGTCCGGTCATAAAGGGGGGCCATAATTGCCTACCCCTGTTCTTGAACCATTGGCAGATCTTCCTAATGAGAAGCACACGGAATTAGAAAATTTTGTTCAGCAATAGCCTGATGCATAAAATCAAGTAGACTTTAGTTTAGCTGAGCCTTTTGCAATCTGGTCCTTCAGTTGCCTTGAACATCCATTCCCCTAATCCACAACTAACTATGAATAAGGGATGATAGTGGACTTACTTAGTGATTGTCTCCCAGAGAGCAAGTTAATGACCATGTAATATATGTCTTAAATTTACTCTCCACACCAACTTTTCCACTTCTATAATATAAGGTATGGTACTTTGGTTGAATCCCATGAAGATACTAATTGAAAAATGACTTTTCTCATAACAAACAGCGTATTTTCCATATTACACACACAACACCATATAAAAAGTTGAAATCTCTTGAATTGTTGAACTCACAGACAGTTCCATCCAATTTCCTAACAATATGGAAATGGTTTGTCAGTGCCTTCCTAGATTTCCTGGTGGTCTCTTAACCAAGTGTTAATTAAATCTGACCCTTCCAAGAAGGTCAACCGATGACGCTGCCTGCTGAGTTATGCTGTGTAGTGACAGTACTACACACTGAAGAATGTTGATCCCATTTCATTATATTTACAACAGATTTAAATTATAGAGAAGATTTCTCAATTTACATTGTTTTTGTAATTCCACTGAACACAGATATTTAAAACTAAGAAGAAAATTAGGAATTTCTAACAGACATATTGACTGTTAAAAAGGATCTCAAAGTGTGGAAAAATTTAAACATATTAATAGTATGTTGAAAGAAATATTTAATAATATATGTAATAAATCTCTAAAACCGCACATATTTAAAATAAAACAATTAAAAATTCTGATGACAGGATCTAGAGTAAGAAAAAGTAACAATGTTGGTGCAGTTTTAGCCCAAAATTTAAAATGTAACTTTTCTGGATGAAAAGTTACCTTTTAAACTGTTGCCAAAGTATATAAAGTTTTGCATCAACATTTCAGTTGCACATGACATAATTTTAACTTTAGCATACATTATATTAGCTAAATAAGTATATTTAATTTGCATAATTTAGACGGATTATGGTGCACAGTAGAATTACATTTTACAGATCGAGGGTTTATTTTATTTATTTTATTACATTTTTATGCCATCCAACTCCCGAAGGTCTCTGGGCGGCTTACAACATGGATAGCAATAGCACTCTTAACAGAGCTTTACAACACTCCCCAAGCAGCTACAGAGTCATCTTATTGCCCCCAACAATCTGGGTCCTCATTTCACCGACCTTAGAAAGGATGGAAGGCTGAGTCAACCTTGAGCCTGGGGATTTGATCTGACAACCTGCTGAACAAGTCAGCAGATACTGCAGTGCTGCATTTAACCACTGCGCCACTGAGGGTTTAGTCATTAGATTGTAAATTTAAAGCTATTTGGGGAAAGACCATTTTTTGTGTCCATATGTAAATTCAATGAAAGTTTATTTTTGGAAATCCTGGACACAATCTGAACAGGAATTGGAGTAACTATTAATTCAAATACAGTAATTATACTTAAAATTCTTTCTTAGGTTAAAAAAAGCAAAAAATGGAACTGCAAAATATGTGATGAAAAGCAGTCAATTCTAAGGGTACGTAACCCAACCCATGTTTCTTTATTAAAGTTAATACTATTAGTAGAATAGCTTTTTGACAACAGAACTTTTCTTTAATATTAGTCTTTAATTCTTTAGCTAGTTACCTGTGGGTAAGTCTCACTGAAGTTCACAGAAGTTATTTCTCATTTTACATGATTAGATTTTTAATACTAAATAAAACTTTGTCATCTTGCAAAAAAAAAGTTTTTTGAAAATGCTTATATAATGGAAGCATTAAAGTTGAACAATTAAAGTTTATTTTTTCTTTATATACATATCTTCATAGAATATGATTAATACATGGAAAAATGTAAAGAGTGCAAAATATGGCAGCTATGCTACTACTGGGCCAAATACAGAGATCATGTGATATGTGTACTGAAAGATTTATACGAGGTTCATCTTTCGGATAGAGAACAATTTAAGGTGCTGATTTTAACTTTTGAAATACTGAACAATTTAGAACCTAACTAGCTGAGGGACCATCTCTCCTGTTATGTTAAAATCTGGCAGGGAGCCCTTTTGAAAGTGCCGCTGCTGTCACCTTTTGGCATTTTGATATGAGATAAGAAATCATCAATAATCCTATGGAAATTATCTTTGGCCCCACATTCTTGATATTAGAATACATGGGTCTCTTTTCATTTTCTCTTTTGTTTTAAACTTGGTTAGAACTTTAACTTGCTTTTTAAAACATTTTGTAATTTAATTATTGTTAACTACCAGATATACTGTACTTGATCAAGGAGAAAGGCAAGATATGAATTCAATTATATGTGCCATAGTATAATGCAGTACAGTACAACACAGTGCAGCATAGTATAGCAAAACAAAGAATTAACATTACATGGTGAATATGGCAAAAAGTGTCTAGTTAATGTTTTATCCAGCTATGAAATGGTAAACTGAACTTTGTAATATAAGTTTTCTAATGTCAACATTTCAGAGATATTTTCTTATCTAAACAGAAACAGAACGACTATGGATAGGCAAAATATATCACTGGGAGCAGGAGTGACTTCTTGTTGGCTTTCCACTGGGTTTTCTTCTGGAAATCTGTTAATAAGTGCTAGAAAATCTTCCACTCTTCCTCTCTCCCTCCTCAGCAGGCAGGTGCGTGGCTGCTGTTGGGCAGGAGAATGAGTGAGGTAATGTGGTGTGAGCACACTTGGACTGTCCTTCCCATGAATTTACAGGAAGCTGTCAGGGAATGTTGAAAATGAAAAATGGCATGATCTCAGTTGACCATGATTGTACAGCATCAGCACTGAAGAAACGGCACTTGGCAGCACTAAAGCAACCACAACTTCCCCAAGTTTAAATCTGTAAGTTAGCACATCTGAGATGCCTGGATTGAAAAGGCTTTGCCCTATGACGTACCACTTGACCTGGTTAAAGGTTCCAGACACAAGAATTTTAATAGTATATAGATATGCAGATATCAAAATATAATACAAGACTTGTTTTCTTTCTTCACGTGCTTGGAACAGTTGTACACAGGTAGAATTATATTCTTTAATTTTCAGTTTAGCATTCAAGAATTGAAGGAAAATAATATTTTAATGGGATTTTAACCTGTTTAGGTTTTTGGCCAGGGCTCTGGGGTTGATTGTAGACACCATGTGCAGAAGCTAAACTTGCTGCAAGGAGAACAGGATCCCACACCTGTAAGCAGGCTTAGGTACGGTATTAACATTTTGATTGCTCTTTTTTCTATATTTATGCTCATAGGTGTTCTAGGGCAGCGGTCCCCAATCTTTGTAGCTTGGCAGAGGAGGAGGAGGAAGCGGGGAAGAGGTGGAGGAGGAAAAGGGGAACCAGCCCATGCGAATAGTGGACCACATGCATACACAGCTCAACTCACGGTGGGCTGCCATGGGCGCATGCACACAAACTCGGCCTGGTTGTGAATAGGTCAAGGCCCAGTAATGGGCTGTGGCCAGGAGATTGGGGGCCAGGAGATTGGGGACCCCTGTTCTAGGGGATGAGCTATATAACACACATAACATAATCATGCAAATGTTATCTCTATTTCTATACATGTTATTCTGTGTGTGGTAAGTTTGGTGTCATTGTAATTTGGTACAGATTTGCTTTGCTTGGCAGCATTTATGCATAACACTGAAACTTTTCATTACAAGGATCAATAGATTTCCTTTATTCCCTTGCTAAAACATAAGATTATAGGTATTTTGCATGTACGGTGCACATTTTTCCTGTTTGTACAGTTAGATCAGTTATTCGGTGGTGGTGAGGCCCCTCCTCAAGAAGCCTTCCCCTGACCTGACTGTTTTGAACAACTTTCGTCGGGTCTCCAACCTTCCCTTTTTAGGGAAGGTTGATGAGAAGGTGGTGGCGCTTCAACTCCGGTGTACCTTGAAGGAAGCTGATTATCTGGATCCTTTACAGTTTGGGTTCAGGCCCGGGTACAGCACTGAGATGGCATTGGTCGCACTAGCAGATGATCTCTGGCGGGCCCGGGACAGGGGAGCATCCTCTGTCCTGGTGTTTCTTGACCTCTCAGCAGCTTTCGATACTATTGACCATGGTATCCTTCTGGGGCAGTTCGAGGGATTGGGAGTGGGAGGCACCGTCTTGCGGTGGTTCGCCTCCTATCTCTCGGGCCGCACCCAGTTGGTGTTGGTAGGGGGGCAGAGATCTGACCCGAGCCCCTTCCTTGCGGGGTGCCTCAAGGTTCAGTTCTCTCCCCCCTCCTATTTAACATATACATGAAACCAATGGGTAAGATCATCCAACAGCATGGGGTAGGTAGTATCATCAGTATGTTGATGACCCAATTGTACATCTCTGCCCTGGGCTGAACTAGTCATGCCGTTGTGGTGATGTCCTGGTGTCTGGAGGCTGTGAGGATTTGGATGGTGACCAACAGGCTCAGGCTCAACCCTGACAAGACTGAGTGGCTGTTGATGTTGCCCCCAGTGGATTGTCCATCGCTGATGCTGGAAGGGGGAAATTGCTCCCCTCAAACAGGGCGCACAACATGGGGGTTCTCTTGGATCTGCAGCTGCAATTGGACCATCATTTAGCAGCTGTGGCCAAGGGGGCCTATGTGCAATTTTTGCCTGATGTATCAGTTATGCCCCTTCCTGGACTGGGAGGTTCTTCTTATAGTCACTCATGCCCTTGTCACCTCTCGATTAGATTACTGTAATGCGGTCTACATGGGGCTGCCCTTGAAGAGCACTCGGAAGCTTCAGTTGGTCCAGAATGCAGCCGCGCGAGTGATCAAGGGTATACCTCGGTGCACCCACCTGTCCTCCGCGAGCTGCACTGGCTCCCAATAGTCTTCCAGGTGCAATTTAAGGTGCTAATGACAACTTTTAAAGCCCTTCATGGCTTAGGAGCGGGGTACCTTCAAGACCGCCTTCTACCATCTCATGCCTCTCATCGCTCAGTTAGATCTCACAGGGTTGGCCTGTTACGGGTCCCGTCAGCTAAACGATGTTGGCTGGTGGGTCCCTGGTCAAAGGCCTTCTCTATGGCAGCACTGGCCCTCTGGAACCAGCTACCCTTGGAGATCCGAACCATCCCTAGTCTGTTGGCCTTCCGCAGAGCCACGAAGACCTGGCTCTGTTGGCAGGCGTGGAACTGATGATCCCCCAGAAGAATGATTGTTGTATAGTGTATGATTGATGTTACTGTCGATTTTACTGGCATTTTAACAATATTTTATTATGTTTTATTGTACTGTATTTTAATCCTTGTTGTAAGCCACCTTGAGTTCCCTTGACTAGGGAAGAGAGGCAAGGTATAAATCCAATAAATAAGTAAATAAATTAATAAATCAATAAAAGATGGTACATTATAAAGAGGGGATGTAGCAAGCCCTGGCATATATACAGTTTTGGTCTTCTGCCTCAATACATTCCTTTTAATAATAAAGTACATTCCTTTTAATAATAAAAATTTGATGGTCTTGGTATATACATTTTAAAAATATCCTGCTGGATTCTAATTAGTTTTATTATTCAACTTTACTATCTATCCAGATAAAGACTGGGTACCCAGAATGACTGCTAAATTAAGAACTTCAATCATCATTCCAGACAAATCATTGTGATCCTTGACTTCAAAAGAAAGAAACCAACATTCTTTCAAAAGGCTTAGATACAGGCCACATTTACTTCAAAACCCCCAGATGCTCTAATTGAGAATAAAAAGGTAAATTATTTCTAAGAGTAAACCTCTATATTGGTTATTGGATAATCCATTGTGTTACAAACTTTGCAGCTTAATCTATCATGGAATGAAATTTCCATTTTTTTTTAAAAAAGAAAAAGGTTACAATTTAATTTTGTCCTATTAAATGAGCATTAGCTTTCATGTGTATCTACCTAGTAGTTAGTAGTTCAGAAAACTGTTTTCTGTGACCAGTAAAGGAAACATATTTACTTCTTGTTCAGAAGCTTATGAAAAGTACTATTATACTTTTTTATAGTTAATAGGGATAGAAAGTAATTCCTGGTCTAAACATTTCATACCCATTGTTTATAGAATTAATTGAAAAGCTTAGGTATTGAAAAAAATAAATTATTAATACCAAATGCAAATCAAATAGACATAAGAAATGTGGGTGTCCATTTAAATTTAAATATGGTAATTTAGGAAAGATCATGGCACAAAGAGGAAGATTCAGTCCATTAATAGAATAGTCAGAGTAGCAAATTATAAAAGAAAACCTACAGGACTAGGATCAAACAACATAAAATAAGAGATACCCAACTCCTGAGAGTTCCATACATGACTAATTGAAAGAGCAGGGTTTGACCTTCTTTTCTTTACATCATTTCTCCAATGTAAACTGTTTAATTTGCTCTGCTTTAAATACACCTGTAAGCACAAAATAATGTCCTATCACAGTGATGGCTAACCTTTTTGGTGCCGAGTGCCCAAAGTGTGTGCCCGCAACCCCAAAATGCAAGGTGAGTGCCCCATGCATGCGCCCCCACATCTGTGTGTGTCTCCTGTGCATGTGCCTGCCCCCCCCTTGCCCATTTTTGGCTTCCAGGTTGGTGCAGGAGGCCTTCCAGGCCCAAAATGGTGTACGGGCCCACACACATGTGCACGAACCCCCCAAATGCAATGTGAGTGCCCCCAGCACATGCACCCCATCCCCCTAGGCATGCACGGTGGAGACCTGAAAACCAGCTGGCTGGTGGGAGGTGCACGCATATATGCAGTGGAGCTGGGCTGGGGCAATGGCTGGCGTGCCCGCAGAGAGGGCTCTGCATGCCACCTGTGGCACGCGTGCCATAGGTTCACGGTCCTATCATAAATCTCTCAATTGTGCTTTACCCTGGGAAGACACAGCTCTGTCTCTTTTGAGCATGGAAACCCTTCACTCTATTTTATAATCATAAACTATCTATGAAGGCATTGTCTCTCTCAATATGCTGAATTTAAGCATCCTGGTCAATAGGGTGACGTCTTCTCTGTGATTTACAGGAATTATTTCTACTGTTGTGGTTTGGTTATTATTACTTGAGTCATCTAAAGCTATTTCTGAATCGGTTTCCATCATAGACCCCATATTTCGAAGCCTGCTGGACATTGGTGGGATTCAAAAATTTTCACCACTGGTTCTGTGGGTGTGGCTTGGTGGGTGTGGCTTGGTGGGTGTGGCTTGGTGAGTGTGGCTTGGTGAGTGTGGCTTGGTGGGTGTGGCTTGGTGGGCATGTGACTGAGTGGGCATGGTCAACTCACGATCAGCCACACAGTATGCCAGGGAAGTGAGGAGTGACTGGGCAGGGTGTGGCAAGTGGGTGGGTGTGGCAAGTGGGTGGGCAGGGCAAGCAGCAACCAGGCTGGCATGGGCGGGGCCAGCCAGAGGTAGTATTTGCCAGTTCTACGAACCACTTAAAATTTTCAAGCGAAAATTTGGTTCGCTTGAACCGGTTCACTTGAACCGGTCTGAAATGACTGAATACCATTTCTGCTCCTGGATGGTATCCAAAGTTGATTTGTAATGAGCTGTTAAAGACCATCCATTGCTCAGTCTGTTTTTTGGTAAGGGCTGCCTCTATCTCTGTGCATTGTCTATGCATTCAACTTACATTTTTATGCATTTTTTTAAAGTTATAAACGTGAAGTTCTTTGGGAAGATACATTCTTCCAAAGTCATTATGGAACATGACTAGCTAGCTATCAATATAGCATATAATTTTTACTTATTTCTACAAGTATTATATTTTCCCCAAACAAATGTGGCTAGTGAAGAAATGATAGCCTGCTATTTCCCCCCTACAATGGGTAATTTCCATGTTTAAAACAACATCCTACAGGAATCCCTTCTAAGATAACTCACTTTTATTTCCTTTTCAGATGCACATTTCTGTGGGTTTATACTGTAATGCAGGCTAGCCCATTCAACAAAGAGTGTTTTGTTTTCTGCAAAGCAGAGAGAACCTTCTTCTCCTTCCTAATTTTAGAGGTTCGTATATATAAACTGAAGCAGCTGGTTAAATCAATAAGGTAAATAAATAGCACTCATATGGAAAAAAAGTTAGATGTCCCTGCCAAGCAGAGGGAGATGAAGGAATATGCATTTGATGATGATTGTAAACCAAATGATTTGTGGAGGGCTGGCAAGAGGTTAATTAAGTTTGGATAGCGACTCCTGTTTGTTTTATTTCTCATATAGTCAAAATTCTGAAAATAACGTATGCTTTCATTTGTCTATATCTCATATCATAGGACACAGTTCCCAGTTTTTTGTTATGTATTTGATACAACAATGAAACTTTGCTAATCTTGCTTCCTTTTAAAAAATGAAAGAATTCGTCCATTTTGGCTCTTCTGTTTTTCATGAATCTATTAAATTGGAGAAGGGGGGATTCCTTCTATTTCTCTTTTTTGAGAAGTCTACTTAATAAGTGTTGGGATATTTCTGTGTTATTCATATTACCTTATATCCTGTTTGAAGGAGGAATCTAATCAGGGATGGGTTCAGGGATCGGTTTCTCCCGGTTCACTGGTTACCCGCTTTGTGGACGCGCTTCCCGATCGGCCGTCAAAAGCGCGCTGCGCGGGATCGCCTTCAAAATCTTCATGGTGTTCTGCAAACACTCTGATCCAACAGCTGTGCA
>JANHGC010005417.1:33392-46662 GCA_027560395.1 Boaedon fuliginosus | reverse complement strand
GTATTGTTTGGCCGCCTCGAGTTCCCCTTTTGGGTGAAGAGAGGCGGGATATAAATCAAATAAATAAATAAATAAATCAGTTTGGAACTTTTAAGACAGGCATCATAGAATCTCTGTACTTTGCACCAATTTGTAATTTAGCTGCTACGTGATGTACTAAGTGCGGTTTCTGAGTATTTTTCAAGAAAAGGCTCACATATAGTGGTAGTCAAGATTGGGCATAACAAATATATGAGTGCTCAGAAAATCTCACAAGCTCAGGAAGGGACAGGGACAGTGAATCTCATGTTAAGTCTAACAACTGTTGTGTGAACAATATCTGAGTGTGGGTTGGTTTGCCTTCTAAGGAGAAACAAGATAGAAAGCACCTAGCTTGGCAAATAGTACTTGTGACAATGATTTGGGTGTCTTGGTTGACCACAGATTAAGCCTGAGCCAGCAGTGTGCCATAGGCCAGTATTGTATTGGGCTGCAATAGAGGTATGTTGTCAAGATCACTGGAAATGGTAATACTATTCTGTGTTGCACTGGTCTCACCACACCTGGAAATATCTCCAGATCTGGTCAAGACAACATAAAAATGATGTTGAGGAACTGCAAATAATGCAAAAGAGTAATGAAGATGGTCATGGACCTGGGGGCCAAATCCTACGAATAGTAAGGAAATGGTAGTTGCATCTATTCCTGGACAGAGGGCTTGATCACAATCCCTTATGCCCCTTATGAAAATTTGATTACTGCAACATGATCTATGGGTCAAGTCCCAAAGAGCATTTGGAAAGTTCAGCTAATGCAGAATGGCAACTAATGGTGCCAGTTTTTCAGCACATGTGACAACACAGCTTCACAAGATGCATTGATTACCCCTTTGCTTCACCATGCAATTCAAGGTGCTGGTAGTTACTTGAAAGCTCTTCATGATTAAGGGCTTGGTTTATTTACAAGGCCATCTCTTCCCTATTGTTTCTGTTTATCTGGTCCAGCAGGGAATACATGTTGTGAGTTCTGTCAGTGAATAAATGTTGGTCAGTGGGGTCCCGAAGAAGGGCCACGGTGCCTGCCCTTTAAATTATCATCCCTCCCGAGATTAGGTTGGCCTCTACCCTGCTGGCCTTTTGTAAGGATTTGAAGACCTGACCCTGGGTCCAAACCCGAGATATCGGATCTGAGACTGAGCCTGTTTCTTGGCTGTGTTGAGGGGTTTGTTAACTATTCTTTGGTACTGTGTGTATTTTTAAATATTTGTATATTAAACACAACACCTTGTTTTTAATTTGTGAATCTTCCAGAGTCACATACAGCACTTCAGATATTTAGCCTAGGGAAAAGATGATAGTAGCCTTCCAAAGATGAAGGAAAATCACATGGAAGAGTGTGGATTTATTTTCCAAAACACCCATAGTAAGACAACCAACGGATAGTAGCTTTACAGTGAGCAATCCAAAAAACGAAACAAGGAATTTCCTGAGAATTACTAAGCAGGGAGCATTCTGCCTCCTGAAGTCACAGGATCTCCATTTGAGGAAATTTTCCCAAAAAGATTTGTTCAGGATGACATGAGGATTCTTTGACTCAGGAGCATGTTGGACTGGAAGACCTCAAAGGATCTTCCATTTTTATTTATTTATTTATTTGATTTGTACCCCGCCTCTCTTCACCCCGGAGGGGAACTCGAGGCGGCAATTTCTATGATTCCATCTTCATTTGTTGCAAAGGTGAATGAAAAAGAACACCAAACTTGTGATTTTGAATTGCCTTTATATAATAGATCTGAAAGCAACTGGAACCCCTGTATATAACTAACCTCTTTATTAATAAGTTTTACTGATCAGAACTCAAGACTTGTGCCTTGAATGTTCATTTCTAAGCTAGAGAAGTCCAACAGAAACATAGCTGGCATGAGATAGAAGTATCTTGCCAAAATCACTACCTATAAACCAAGTGACAGCTGAGGGTCAAGCAGTGCTCCAACATTTTGAAGAGTATCATCCAAAACAGTCTGAACTTTTACCTGCAAATCCAGTATCCTGCTTGTCTCCATCTTATCTGAATTCATTTTCAGCTTGTTCTCCGTCATGCAGCCTATTGTCAAACATGGGAAGTATTCACTTTGTCTCTTGAATCGTATATAAGCAACGATATAGATGGGTGTGATCAGTGTACTCCAAAGCCACAGATGACCTAATATGAGCTTGCTTCCATGGTTTTCTATGAATTTTGAACAATTTGAAGAAATAGATTGGAACATCTGGGAACTAGATGTTCAGTAGTAAACGACATCTTCTGGGCATGGCCAATAGAAAGAACCACTGTCTTAAAAAGAACCCAATTCCAATTCAGTCCAAGTGGTTGTGTGAAACAACCAAGCATTCTGATCACAAACATGATTGTAGTTTTGCTGCAATAGCTAGAACTCCAAAGGGTTGTAACCACAATAGGTACTGAACAATCATACATTGAGAACTACCTGTATACAGGAAGTATCCTTTTTACATAATAGCAATTCCATTCTCAGGGAATTTATAGAATGCTTCCTTTAGTTCTACGATAGTGATTAGTAAGAGTATTTGAGTTTTTGAATTAGAAAAATATAGGCTATATACTGTCGCAGGTATTGGGAGAGAATGGCAGAAATTTTGAGGTATTCTTTTATCTAGGTCCGTTTGTATTACTGTCTTTTCAACTGTGATGCAGAGTCCCAAGTTCAGTCCACTTTCAGCTATGGAAATTTGCTGGGTAACATTGGCATTAACCACTTGGCAACGAGCACTGGATTTAAGTTGCATACTAGATTCTCAGTTGAGTATTAGGAAGGGCTCCCTAGTAGAGCAGTTTGGAGGGTGGAGCTCCACTGCTAACACATACTTTCTTCTTAATGAAGACATATGGGTCTACTTCTCAGAGTATCCTTTGAAATATAATAGATCTCCCACTATTGAACATTTTGATGGTGTTTTGAATACTTCTCAAGATACATGTTATATACATAACCCAACCCTATTTCCTGTAGTAATCTCTACTGCAGCTGTCCTCAGCCTTTCCAGCTTTGCATACCTGCGGCGGCGGGGGGGGTGGGGGTGGCAGCAACGGGATGGTTCCAGGCAAGCACATTCATAGGTAGCTTCATTTTCATGTCCGCCACTCATGCAAATGGAGCTTTGCACACACACTCATCCACTGCTTGCACAATTGGAGCTGCGGGCACTTGCCTGCTTCCAAACAGGCCATGGCCCAGTAGTGGACTGCGGCTCGGGGGTTGGGGACCCCTGCTCTACTGTGTAACTAGTGTAACACCTTTTCCATTTTGTAATTAATGTTGAGCTTCCCAAGTTGAAATGTTAATTTGGGGGAGAACTGTATTTTTCACCAATCGATGACCCTGATAGGCCTGACAATTCTAGAGGGTTACTACGGTATTAACACCAACCTTAAAACTGCAATCATTATCACAGAAGTGAAACAGTTGTAGAATAAGAAAGCTCTACAAACTATAAAGATAGCTATCAGCCGATGGTTTCTCCTTTTAGTATTTAAGAATTGACACTTTGAAATTTTTGTTTTTTATTTTAGGATAGGAGACACTTAGCCATGGTTAAAGTAAAAAGCTGCGAAGATGATTTATGTGACAGTGCAATTCCTGTGACTGAAGATGATGTGCTACAAAGAAATAACCAACAGCCAGAATCAAAAGTAATTGGACTTTCAAAATGGAATAAATTCCTTTTATCTGACAAGAGTTATAATATTGACATGACAGGTGGAAGGCAAAGAACATCAGACAAAACACCTGCTGCAGGCACAAGTGATGAAAGAACCACCACTTCTAGTGCTGGTTGTGGTAACTGGTACCTTAAACCACAACAGAATGTATTTACTTGCTTTGACAGAGCAAAAGAGGTCTCCAATTCTGATCACCTTGGGAAAAGCAGCAAATACCCTGCAGGCTTGACTACCTG
Organism: Boaedon fuliginosus; assembly: GCA_027560395.1. Taxonomy (NCBI): domain Eukaryota; kingdom Metazoa; phylum Chordata; class Lepidosauria; order Squamata; family Lamprophiidae; genus Boaedon; species Boaedon fuliginosus. Next base: position 42,706 of record JANHGC010005417.1, on the reverse strand, counting down.
TCAAGATAAGGCACAACCTGCAGAATTTACCACTTATTCAGGGTCTTGTGCTCCTGTTAAATCAAACAACCTTTATGGAAGTCTTTTTTCCACAGGAGAGGATTTTGATGATGATATTTAAGGCTCTACAGTGATATTTGCTGATTTTTCCAATGAGATGGTTTAAAATAATAGCAATATGGCCTGCATTTAAAATCAAACACTTCAATGTTGAATAATAAAGTGGATTATATTCCACTCATATTGTTTTAGGCATGGCAAAAAAAGGCTTTAATTATCTGTGGAGCTATGCTGTATTGTTAATGGGACCATCATTATTGATAAAGAGGCATGGAAAGCAAAGGCTTTTTACAAAAATCAAATCTTTGAACAAGTGATAGCTTAGAAAAGCTAACATTACTGGCATCTATTTTAATAAATTGATATACCTCTAATTAAACTTGTTATAAATTCAATACAGAAGCACTAAAATAAAATTTCTAACACTCACATGGCTCCATGATGGTGACTAAACATGGAAGATTCACCAATGTGAAAGCAAAATACCCTTGTCCTGACTCCGCCATTGCCACAACNNNNGACTCCGCCATTGCCACAACTTGAAGGTAAAAGACCACCTGCCATAAACTAGTTCTATTTCTTGTGTAAATATTAACCCTTACCCAGTGTGTAAGAACTAAATTTGTAAAGTTAGCGTGATTATGATGTTATCTATGAATATGGAATTACAATCAGACCATTACAGAAAGGAGAAAGGTATAAAAAGAGGCTTTAACAATGTGTTAAGAACTACAAGTTATACAAGAGCTATTTGGAAGCAGGTGGTTGCTTGGCATACTGGATAGCGTCCAGGGCTGCCCCAATGTCGTACTTCTTGGAATGCAGCAGGTGAGTCAACCAGCCTCCCGTATCAGAGAATCCCATCGAGAGCATCTGGGACAAGGATTCAATCAGGCGAGGATCTGCTTCTGTAAACAGGTTGAATTTCAGCATGTCATATTCATTGGCCCATAAAAATTGTAATCACGTACCTGAAATTTGCAATTCCACACCTGAATTTATTTAAATTCAATGATTATTGCCAATATTAAGTCATTGTTTTTTTAAAAAGTCACTTTTTAGAACTACCCTTAATCTCATTCAAATCTAACAATCATAATGGGGATTGATTTATACAAAATGCAAATCTTAAAACAAATTGGATTATAATCAGCCATATAAATTAAAATTTCAGGTTGAAAGTAGATCTTTTAAATATTCCTAAATTGATTTTCTAGCTAAAGAATGCTTATATTACCATTCCATAATAACTTAGGCAATAAGTGTGTCAGATGTTCTAGAAAGCTATTGTGACTTGTAAAGTTAGACATGTTAGACCTTTCTTTAAGTCACACTACTATTTGGACAGAGGATTTAATGCATAGCACATTGGCTCTTCACTAAAGCAGCTTTGCTATTTTTGAAGTTCTGTGCAAGCCTAAAAATATTATGCTGCTATAGTTCTACCAATGCTTTTATAGCATTTTTACAGAAATATTATGATTTGCATCCAAGCTTATTAGGACACAATTTCTATAAAACAGTTTTGGAGCCTGCCTAGTTCTTATTACCAGGTGGAAGATGTGGGTAGATTGCAGCTTCTCGCAAGCCTGTTGGTCCAGGATTAGTGGGAGTTTCAACTGGATTTAGAGATCTTGGGTTATCTTCCTCTAGCATTTGTAAGGACTGCAATTCGCCAGTTGAAGGATCTACTTCCTTTGAAGATAAATGGGTCCAGTCCTCATCTCCTCCTGAACTACCACTGGATTCACTTCGTTCCTGAAATATACAAAAACATGAAATGTTAGCAAGTCTACTTTTACTAGCTATATTTACAACTGCATCTAGAAATGGTAATTCAAAAGAAGCAGACTACCTCTATTTATTTATTTATTTATTTGGGTTTATACCCCGCCTCTCTTCCCCAGTCAAGGGGAACCCGATATATATTGCAACAGAGAATAAATACTGCAACATATGCAGAAATATCACTCCTCCCAGAATCTAAGAACAAGAAAATTTTTGCAATTGGATATTCAATTCCATTTTACTCCATGCCTGAGGACAGTTCAGCCATTTCATACAAGAATCTAGTATAAATAAGCTTTAGATTAAATATAATAAAATGTGCTTTATTGCTAATAAGTTACTTTTCTCTTGCAGTTAAAAAGTTTATCATATCCCAAAAGCTTCAACATTATTGGAGCACCAATTAACATATATCTTTATATGTGCAAATATGTGGGACGCAGTGGCTCAGTGGGTAAGACACTAAGCTTGGCAATCAGAAAGGTCGGCAGTTTGGTAGTTCGAATCCTTAGCTCCAGTTTCTTGTCCCAGCTTCTACCAACCTAGCAGTTCAAAAGCATGTAAAAAATGCAAGTAGAAAAATAGGGACCACCTTTGATGGGAAGGTAGCAGCGTTCCGTGCACCTTTGGCGTATAGTCATGCCAGCCACATGACCAAGGAGATGTCTTCAGACAGCACTGGCTCTTCGGCTTTGAAACGGAGATGAGCACTGCCTCCTAGGGTCAGGATCCAACTAGCATGTATGTGCGAGGGGAACCTTTACCTTTACCTGTATGTGCAAAACTGACATTTCTTATTACCTCTGACAAAATATTCTCTTCTTCCATCTGTGCAGGTGGAGAACATACTATCATCTCCTGCATTTGGTTTGCAAGAACATCACTTGTGTCTAGATTATTTTCAGAATTTGCTTCTGGTTTGGTTTGCTCAGTAGGACTGCTAGGTTTGGAGCAGCTCTTCTCAGAACTAGGTTGTGCAGGTGATACTTTGCTTCTTTGACCCTCATGTTCTACATCAATATCCACTTCAATGCCTAAAAAAGCAGTTGACATGTGTTGTTAATGACATACTGCAGTATATTCATGGGCATCACTAATTTTTTGACTATGTTTATTACTCTAGTTCTATCATGTTTTGTCTCAAAATTGGAGATTAATTCTTCTGTCATCCACCCCTACTTCATAGTTAACATATTTCCAAATAAACCATCATTTGGAAGAACATAAAAATGAGCGAGTAGACTACTTCAAGTGGGTGTTGCATCAGATATTCTCTAGTACTTGATGCATGAGTGCCAACTCATTCTCGTATTACATTAATACATGAGTTTCAAGTGTTTGGATACTATTTATGCATCACATTGTCACAGTACACTTAATCACTGTTAATTTATTAATGATTGTATTCAAAGAGTATGATCATAGTCACCCATGGTATTCTATATTTTTCAGTGAAATTTGGGTGAGCCAAATCAATAAACAGTTTGCTTTCTGGAAGGTCCACAAGAGGGACATGAAAACCAATATTTAATATCTGAAGCCTCCCAGAACTACCTTGTGGTAAGGTGGGCTGTTAATAAATTTTACAAATAAATATATTTTACAAATAAAAATATACACTGAAAGTAATTGTTTACCAAGTGGACCCAGGAATGCAGCAACACTTTCTCCAACATTCTTCAGGAAGTTGACACTGGAATCTTGAGCTTCATTGCTAGTGGTTTCTTTTATAAAGCAAAAATATAAATGATACATATGTAAGAATTATTCAAGGCAAGAATTTTATGAGTGTATCAATCCCGATTGGGGAGGGGTGCGTGCACTCATGTATAAAATTAGATACATAATTTTTGAAGAGGTAAAACTTTTATATAAACACAGCATTTGCAAGGAAATAATTTTAGACAGCTATCAGATTTTTGCTAATTTATTTTGCATTTCAAGCCTCCTGTTATTGCAACTTTTAATTCTTACCACACTCCGGAGCATCACTTTGAGAAGAAGTAGTAGCTTGTGCCTGGCCAGAATTCTGGTGCTGATGGGCGAAACGTGGGTGTCCCCTACCACGCAACCAGGGAAAGGAGCAAGCATCATGTCTCATTTTACGAAGCCAGCGGCCCTGAAGAAGCCACTAAAAGATAAATGTTTTTAAGCTGCAGCAGCTTTAAAATATACCACAAAATGACTAATTTTTACAATTATCTTTGTATATCTGCCTTTCTTCACAATACTAACCTCAAGCTGGTGGAATGGGCTTGGAAACATGACCATGTTATGCTCTTTATGGATGCCTTTCCCCTCACAAGTGCTGCACAGGTCATAGTCTGGACAAACTGCACACTTGAATCTTGCTCCCACAACTGGGCCCTCACAACCATCACAGATCACATTAGGATGCACGAGGTTTAGAGGGTGCTCTTTGTTGCAGGAATGACGGTTCACATGCTTAAGCTCCTTTTTTTCTGAAAGACACAAACATAAGCCGTTCAACTATATCCATGCTGATCAAACTATAATAGGTAGTCCTTGACTTACAACTGGTCTAGTGTCTGTGCAAAATTACAGCACTGAAAAAAGTAAAGTAACTTTTTCATACTTCGTGACTGCTGCAGCATCCCCATGGTCACGTGATCAAATTTTGAGTTTTGCGCAACTAGTATTTATGACATCTGCACTGTCCTGGGATCAAGGGATCACTATTTGTAATCTTCCCAGCTGGTTTCTGACAAGCAACATCAATTGTGGGGGAGCTAGATTTGCTTCACGACTGAACAATTCACTTAATAACTGCAGTGGTTCACTTAACTTCGGCAAATGAGCTCATAAACTGTTGCAAAATTCACTTAACTGCCTTGCTTAGCAACATAAATTTTGGGCTCAGCCGTGGCTGTAAGTTGAAGACCTTACCCAAGACTAAAAATTTATCCATATTGCAGGGCAATTAAAAGGTAATATAAACCAAGGTTTAATCCCCTCCCTCCCACACACTAATATTGAAAAGAGTATGCCTACCGTAATACAAATAGATACAGTAAGTCTTAAGTTCGCAAATCACAATAAGGCATGTTTGTTTCCCATTGTTTCCCAGAGAATGGGCTCTGTGAACTTACCCGTATCAGTTTTCAATTTTGCCTATAACAGGACCCTCTTCCCATGAAAGACCCCAGGTTTGGAATAAACATCTCATGAAGGAAATCTAGAGCAGCCATTTTTAAATCATCTCCCATCCTCCCTTCACTTCTTAAAAATTCCTATAAAACAGTCCAGTTTAGTGTAAGAAGCTACCCTAGAAATGCAAACTTATTTTAGCATTTTGAAATCACTTCGGTAAAAACTGCCTTCGCTGTAATGCAATTAAAAATTAAAAACGTTCTTAAATGACTCATTCTGCAACAGATGAGTGAACCACACATTTTATTGGCAGGGGAAAAAAATCTCTTCATATCACGTATAGCTTCTTTGCTTTGAGTGACTAAAACTGTTTTTCCTTTAAATCATGCCTGCAGATTCAATGCAATTAACAGCATTTTTGTTTTAATATCAGCCATAGTACAATATCTACCAGAAGACAAAGGAACCAGAGCCTACTCAATGCCAGGAGCAGACTTTAATGATTGCTTTTTTTGTATTTCTCAAGGCAGCTGCTGCTGCTTTCTTCCAAGATAGCTGAGTGAAACATATATTTCATTGCCCATCATTCATGGGCCATTCTATTTAGTTTTCAAAATACTTTCTCTATTTCAAAGCCTCCTGCATTACAATATGGGTGGGAAATGAAGTCTGAATGTAAGTTAGAAGAAAAATATCCACTTTTACTTTTACATTACTTCTTGCTATAGACTGCTTCCACAGAAAAGCTACAATGTCCTAATTAGCTTGGCTAAGTTGCTGGAATAAGAAATTGTTTTTCAAAATTATAATTGCAAAATTTGTTAAAAGTGAGGAGTTGCCACTGTATAGGTAACTCTCAACTTACAATCATTCATTTAACCATCGTTTGAAGTTACGACAACATTGGAAAAAAGTGTCTTATGACTGACTGATCCTCACACTTAAGACGTTACAGTGTCCCCATAGTACCATAATCAAAATGCCAACATCACTTACTGACAGACATTCCAGTCCCAACTGTAATCCAAGGACTACCTGTATTTTAATTTCGTATCCACCATTGTCTTTAATTTTCTCTGCTTTCTGCTTAGCAATGAAATATTTCCAATAAGATAAGGATTATGAATTGAAAATAATCTGTGTAGCACAGGTTCTTTATTTTGAACCAACTGCATAGCCCAGAAGGCATAAGGGTGCAACTGCCACAAACAAAATCCATGTTACTTACCTTTAACATAAATCCGAAAAACTCCAGCTTTCACAGAGGATGGAACCAACTTCAATTCCTCATCACTGGAAAAAGCAATCATATCACCATCTTCATCTGAAAATAAATAATAATTCATTTACTAGTTGATAGAAAAGATATACAATCATACTCTGAACAATTCTTATATAACATGCTACCCAAAAAGTCATCAACAGGAAGCAGGAAACATGACTGTGTTGAATCTTAAAGGTTATGTTGAACATGTTAAAAAAGGCAGCAAAACACAACACTGATTAATCATTACTCCCAGCTGTTTCTTTTGAATCACTACATTATAAAATTGATTAATAGTTCTAGTTCTGCATCTACGTTTTATACCGGTGAAGAAATATCCTTTGGTTATAAGCTTCTCCAGTGGTTTTCAACCTTGACAAGTTTATGAAGTGTGGCTTCCAAGTCCCAGAATTCCCCAACTAGCATACTGGCTAGGGAATTCTAGGACTTAATTTCACACATCATAAAATTGCCAAGGCTCAAAAACACTGCTTTATCCAAAATCAATCTACAGACTGCATGCTTCCTACCTCACTCAATTAAATCAAAATAAAATTATATTTTTTTACTGATGGATGCATACAAAAAAAATATTATGCAGGTCTCATATTATATTATGCAATTATGCAAGGGTAAAATCAGTTAACCATAACAGCTCCAACTAGAGCAGGGGTGTCAAACTGGCAATCTGTGGGCCAGATGTGTCATGCGCAGGCCACAACTACCCCAGTTCCATGAAAGGAAAAGTCACGAAACATCACAACAGCAATGTGATGCTGTGAGTTTGACACCCGTGAACTAGTCAGTTTTGACTAGTGATTAAGGCACCTGACTAGAAACCAAAAGACTCAGAGTTCTAATCCTGATTTAGGCATGAAAGCAGGCTGGGTAATGTTGGATCAGTCATTTTCTCCCAGGCCACATCATGCTCAGGTGACAAGCTGGTTGGTTAATTCCAGTTGCAACACTCAATTTGGAAAAAAAAAAAAGCAGATCATTGTATTTGGGAGAAAAACCTAGGATGAAAAAAAATTAAAAAGACTCCAACAAGCTTTGAAGAGACTTTAAAAAGTAGTAGCATTTTATATGGATCTTAGGTAGTACATTTTTATTAGATTCTTTTTTTAACTCTTGGATGGCAAACTAAAGCTCAGTCATACACACCCTTGCAAATTGTGATAGTAGTAACTACAAAAACTCTCTAGAAAAGCTAGTAGTAAGATTTCTACTAGAAGGCAAAAAATAACAAAGAAGAAAAACATTTCTTCGCTGAAACAATCAGTAATTATTATCCTGAATTAATTGATGCAGTGGTTTCCATAGTGGAGGGGGAAGATGATGAAAACATCATTTAAATAAAACATCTAATGTAAGCTCCAATCCTTTCCTATAAAGAGAAATGTAACTATTCCAGTGCCTTTCCAGAGTTACACTCCCCAATCATCAGAACAGAGGGAACTATGCTCCTTTATGACTTTTTGACTTCAACTCCCTGAATTCCTCAGTCAGCACCCCACCCCTGATTTAATACAATCCCTTCATTCACAAGGAAAATTTGCCCCACTAGAGGTCAAAGCTACATGATTTTGCTTTTGTCCAGCTTTTGCTAAAAGTGAGTTCAAGGTCATTCTTCAGCATACATGTCTTTATACATATCTGTAATAAGATCGCACTCTAGGCCTGGGAAGAGTCCCAAACATCTGAAGTTACTTTCCCCCAAAGCTAATGAATTAGTTTTAATTTAAAACTAAGAATTTAAGCCAGAGTTTCTGGAATTTGTGCATAACGTACAGCACAATAGCAAGAAATAGAACTTCTTATGCCTTTTAGCAAACCTTGAGGTCTGTTCTGATGAGGAAACAGGACTACTTTTAGGGCAGCAAAGTTTAGAAAGAATGGTCACAACACACCAAGGGCATTGGACCTTTAACCACTACATGACACAGTTTCCTTTGCCCACATGAAGTCGTAACTGTTTTGTTTATTCTTGTCCTTTGTGGATCATCTATTAAAGCTTGGAATTTGGACCAGGATATTATATCAACAAACTTTTTATAAACTGCTCTAAGTATCCTTGACTTACAACCACAATTGGGCCCAAACTTTCCATTGCTAAGAAAGACAGTTAAGTGAGTTTTTACAATCTTTTATGCCACAGTTGTTAAGTGAATCACTACAATTGTTAAGTTACCGGTAGTAACATGGTCGTTAAGGGAATCTCTCTTTCCTATTGACTTTGTCAGAAGGTCCCAAAAGGGGATCACATGACCCTGAGATACCACAACCATCAAATACATGCCAGTTGTGTCTGAATTTTGATCATGTGACCATGGAGATGCTGCAATATCCTTGTGAAAAAATGGTCATGTCACTTTTTTTTGGTGCTGTTCGAACTTCAAATGGTCACTAAACAAATGGTTGTGCATCAAGGACTACCTGTACTGACGCTTAGTTTAGACGCTGAACCTTAGTGTGTGAATTGAGGCAACAGTTTGATTTAGAAGCTAAGCTGCTGCCCTAGAAAGTGGAAGACTCTGAGTTCTAGTCCTGCTTTAGATGTGAAAAGCCAGCGGTTTCCAAGCCTTGGGCCAGTCACTCACTCTCCAATGAAAAACCTACGTCACCCTGTTTGCTTCCGTTAGGAAAATAGGAAGAGAAAGGAATATCAAACCTGCCAGCTTCCTTGAGTCACTTGATAAAGTAATGAAGGTGGGATAAAAATCTAATGGTTTCCTGCTGCGCAACCATGATCAGGAAAATCTCCAGGCTGATGAGCTGCTCAAGACTGTCCATTAAAAAAAAGGTATATCCTAAAACCTTTAGGAGTTTGAAAGTTCTGGATTTTCACCCTTTTAGTTAAATCAAAGGTCTTCAGACTTGGCACACTTGTGGACCTCAACTCCCAAAATTCCTGACCTAACATGACTGGTGGAGGAATTCTGGGAGTCTTAAAGCTGCGAAGTTTGAAGACCCCCCCACCCCCGATTTAAATAGATACTCGCATTTAGGGTTTCTTATCATCTGGCGCTATAAGCCTACCTAACCCGGGGAGAAAAAAGCGCTAAGAGCCCCAGTCAATATCAGACTTGGG
>JANHGC010005417.1:18052-29577 GCA_027560395.1 Boaedon fuliginosus | reverse complement strand
TTACTTGTCCCAGCTTCTGCCAACCTAGCAGTTCAAAAGCATGTAAAAATGCAAGTAGAAAAATAGGGATCACCTTTAGTGTGAAGGTAACAGTGTTCCATGCGCCTTCGGCACTTAGTCATGCCGGTCACATGAACACGGAGACATCTTTGGACCGCGCTGACTCTTTGGCTTTGAAATGGAGATGTGCACCGCCTCCTAGAGTCAGGAACGACTAGCATGTATGTGTGAGGGGAATCTTTACCTTTAGGACAATATGAAGCATATCATTTTCTCTATTGTAAAATCTATAATAAGAACAGTAGATGGTGCTACTGATTTAACTGAGGCTTACACAGGATCTCTAGGTAGAAGACTATTCTCTCTTCTGTTCTCTGCTATTTTCATAAGAGTGCAAACAAGAAAATACAGAGAACAGTTTTTTCTGCTTCCTTTATATTAATACAATCATGTAACCTCAATTTTTCCTCTTGTTTTTTTTAGCTATGTAAGCAACATAAAGTCAGAAGTAAAGTGTTACAGTGCGGTCTACTGCTGTAACATTGCCATTAATTGATTGATTTTTCAAGCTCTAAGAAGACAGATGGTCTTATGCGTTTCATTACTTCATGATGCAAATGCCATACAGGTAGTCCTTGGTTAACAATGGTAATTGGGACTGGAATTTTTATCACTAAACAATGCCATCATATAGTGCAATGTCATGTGACTGCATCACTTAATGACAGCAATTCTGGCAATCACTGCCGCTGTCTTTAAGAAAAAGACAGTTGCAGATTGTTAAGTGATTCCCACATTGTTTGCATGCAGGCCAGCAGACAGGTAAGGCATGGCATGAGGCATGGAGCTGTGTAGTGAGACCAGGGCGGGCTGGGTAGCAGGGTTGTGAGGGGGTGCAGGTAGTCAGGGCTGGCTGCTGCCAGGCAGGAAAAGATGTGCAAGTGGCCCATTACGTGTACTGAGTGTGGGTGACCAGGGATGGCTCCTGCCAGGGAGGAAAGAGTGCAAGCAACTTACTGGAGGGACTTGCGACCTTTCCTGCTGGCTTCCCAATTGACTTTGCTTGTGGGACCCAGCAGGAAAGGTTGCAAAAGGTGTTCATGTGACCACCAGATGCTGCATCTGGTAAATTGAGCTGGTTGCCAAGTGCCCAGATTGTGATCATGTGACCACAGGAAATAGGATGCTGAAAGGTTGGAACTCTCAGGTCGAGTTGCAAGTACCATTAGTTCAGCACCCCCATAACTTTGAACAGTCATGAACAAGTGGATATTAAAAGAGTATTACCTGTACTGTGTGTATCATTTGTATCATTATATGACTGACACAAATTATAGGGTTCATATTATTTTCATGATGGTATCGTGAAGCACATTACATCATCATGACTTTTATTAGATCTGTATAAAGCTTGGTATACTTGGCCAGATTTTAGGAAAGACATTTTACACTGTATGTTGCATTGCTTATTTCCTGCTCATTCTGTTAGAAACTGACTAACTGACCTTGAGTGGTCTGGAAAGCTAAACTGGGTCAGACCTGATTAATACCTGAGAAATGCCAGAACTGTAGGTTAGACTAGAAAGACAGAGGGACAGAAAGAGAGTATCTACCATATTGTGGCCAGGAAAACAGCATAGATGTGTCCATGAATGCCCCAGGAAACATCAGTACTGTTCAGATCATTATTGTCATGTATTTATGCCCTTGTCAACTAAACCATTTTGGAAGAAAAGAAAAGAGTGGCACTCTGATTTTATGACAGGTGTTTTTTTACAGTTTCTTCTCCCAATGAAATACAGTCAGGGATTATAGCCATGACTGACTGACAGCAGTGGGGAAAAAGATAGACAATTGAAAGACAGGCAGCCATGCACATGCAACTAATTTGGAAGCCTATTTGAATTTGGAGCTATTAATCCTGGTTAAAGCTCGCAAAAAGTATGTCAAATTTGAGTTAGCACTACTACATTCATAGCTATGTTTCATGCATACGCTATTTTTTTAATCTACTGTATTGGCTTTGTAAAGGTAGAATGCTTCTACCCTGTATGAAAACCTCATCTGTAAAGAGAGAAATTGGTCTCCAGTCTTGACTCCAAGCAGACATCCAGCAAATTTTAGTCCAACAGGAAAGTGCTTCCCCCTCCTCCTTCCTTCTCCGCCATACACCTCTGCAACTAAATAAGGTTGATATTATCATCACAATTCCTCCTTAGCTCTGAAGGCAGTTTCTGCACTTTACTAATCTATATCTGTAGGGCTGCTGTGGGATGTTGCATGCAATTATCCAAAGCTTGTTTTTATTCTGTGCTCTCTCGCCTCACTTGGTTCACATTTACCATAGTAACAGGTCCCTTGTGTTAGCAGGCTATTTCTAGTAGCCTTCTCTTTTGCAAAAACAGACTTGAAAAAAAGTAGCTAGACATGCTGTGTGACTGTGCATGCAAATAACTTTCAGCAATATCAGTGTGTTCCAGATGCCTCTGACACATGACAGTTGTGCTATCATCCAGGGTTGGATGGGAAGGGAAGCTGCCTGTTCAGAGCAGATCTGAAATAACAAAACAAGCTAACGTTAGCATCTAAACCATTAAAATGTCTTACCATTCTTTTAAATTAAATGGTGACCTTCTATTTGACCCCCTTCTTCAGTTGGGACTAAGGGGGGAAATCCTCTTTGTGATACAGAACTCAGAAAACATACACTGCACAAAATACATAGGTTATGTTTGAGAACAGATACTGAATCACAGACCTGCTAACAATATTTTAGCCCAGCCACAGCTGCTTTTATTCCACGCAATTAGACTATTGAAAGACAAACAATAACTGTATATTCACACAATATATTAAGCTTGGTAAATGCCACTTATGGCTTTGCATAGTGTGAGAATCCATTTGATTTAAGTTCAGGGTATTCTATGAAGACAGAAAATAATTTAAGAGATCCAGACCATCCCTACTCTGTGTTGGCCTTCCACAGAGCCACGAAGACCTGGCTCTGTCGGCAGGCATAGAATTGATGCCCCCTTGGATGAATGGATATTTTGTCTGGTGTGATTAGGATTTATTAATTTTATTGTTTATGAATTGTTTTTTAAAATACATTGTCGAATTGTTTTTTAATTATGTTGTAAGCTGCCTCGAGTTCCCGTTGATCGGGGAAGAGAGGCGGGGTATAAATCAAATAAACAAATAAATAAATCAATCAGTAACCAGGTTAGATATGCATACTCAAACAATTGGATTGATTAAACCATGGCTAACTTAACTATGAATACTGCAGAAGAAAACAGTAGCAAAGCACTTCCAGATTGTCAAGAAACCTCTATACTTAGACATGGACTTGAAATCATCACGTGCTGAGCAATTAAGAGAGTTTTTATTTGTTACTCTTTCCAACCCAATGAAATATTGGAAAAAAAGCAAGTATGACAAGGGGCACAGGACTCCAAAAACTGAACAGAATGGAACCAAATTGGGTGTGTGTAATTGGGGGAATCTGGCAAAATAAACACTTGAGTATGAAAATAGGCTACATTTGCTTTGGGATTGTGAAGCAAAACGTTCTACAAAAATACCCCAATGTATCCTCTTGGGAAATGCTATTGGATGGCAGATCAGCATGTTACTAATATTTTAAATTTCCTCCCTTCTTTTTCCTGGTTATGTGACCAAGCCTGGAGCTGTTTTTATTGGTTTGGAAAGAATTCCAGAATCCATGTTTGCTTTGCCTGCCATGTTTGACTTATAATGCTCATTGTGCTATGAGATTGTCAAGCTATTTTGCAAAATCCTATTATTGTTATTTTCTGTCAAAAAAACTGAAAGGAACCATTTCATAAGTAGATAAATGCTATATTCAACTTAAGGCCCACCAATATTGGCATTCTACCATCCCTAGGAACCAATACAGATCTCAATCTGAATCATAAAATATATGAGCTGGAAGGAACCTACAGCTCATCTAATGCCGTCACCTAACTCAATGCAGGTAGTTCCCAACAGGTAATCATAAGGTCTCTTTTGAAAGACTCCAGTGATGAAGAGTCTACTACTAATGCGTACAAGAATGGCATCAAAGCAAGATGAAGCCTTACACATCGTACTTTCTAATCAAAAAGCATGCTATGAAAAACTATGGAATCATTGTGTCTGACCATTGCCTTTGAAATAACTTGCCACATGTGAAATTCATAATCCTTTGTTCTCTCTCTCTCTCTCTGTATCATAGCCAGATGAAGTGAACTATTCATAATGTCTGAAAAACACTTACACATTCAGGAGTAAAAGTTTCATTCTTCCATCTATACTTTTGATATATAAAGCATGCTATAGACATTCCTTGCTGGGGAGGGCATTCCAAAATTGGGGGATTACCACTGTAAAAGCCTAGTGCCAGATTACTTACATTCAACATGGTGACCACCCAGAACAAGCCCTCCAAATAGGATTTAACATATACCTTTGAATATGTACATAAAAAGACACTCCATAAGAAACTGTAGCCCAAATCCATGAACAAATTTATAGAGTAAAAAACCAGCACTATGAATTGGGATTGGAAATGTCCATATAATCCAGTTTCTGGATAGCTCTGTGTATAACGTTAATCTTAACAAGAAGTTACCAAAACATTGATCTTTATAGAGAGAATAAGCTGGTGCCACACTCTAATCAGTACTCAGTGCTTGGGTTCAAACCACACTAAATACCTAGGTTAACATACAACTGGCTAGGGATGGTCCAGTGTGTTGTGCAAATACAGCCACAAACTGAATTAAGAGAAGGAGATACATAGATCATCTGGGACTCAAAGCAAAGCAGCCCTACCACTAATAAGAGAATGGAGGTGTGGTGCTTGAGTCCTCTTTGCCAAGGAGATAGAATTGGGGCAGGCAGGAGAGAAGGACAAGGGAGATTGCACAGTTGCTTCTTCCTGACCAATACCATAGTAGTTGGTCTGAGTCCCATGAAGAGATCAGGAGAAGAAATTAATAAGTCTTGGAAAAACCAATAAAACATCTAGTCCATTGCACTGTGTGGTTTAGAAAAAAAGAAGTACAAGCAGTTGAACTCTGATTTCACTAAAATAAATCTTACATTTGATTCATAGCCATCACTGGAATTCTTTTACATAATAACGGAGTTGGAAGAGAGAGACCTTGAAGATCTTCTAATCCAACCTCCTGCTCAGGCAGGAACCCTACACCATTTCAGACAAATGGTTGTCCAATCTCTTCTTTAAAACTTCCAGTATTGGACCATTCATAACTTCTGGAAGCTGATTAATTGTTCTGTCAGGAAATTTCTCTTTACTTCTAAGTTGCTTCTCTCTTTGATTAGTTTCCACCCATTGCTTCTTGTCCTGCCTTCAGGTGCTTGAAAATAGGTTGTTAATAATATCTTATTTACTTTTCCTATAGTATATCTACTTATCAGAGTACACATTATTTATTATGTTTCCTATCAGTTTCTTGTCCTCTGAGAAAATTATGTATATATACCAGCTCTTACTTTAAAGTTCCATGGTATTTAATATAAATATTTAGGATTAGTCAAATGTTATGACCACACCATAAATGGTAACTAAACCATTCCAGCTACCACTTGTAAATATAGTTAGTTTTAATTACATGGGGGTCTCATCTTCAGAAACCAGCCAGTTCATTCTGATTCATATGAATTAATTGTTAAATTGATAGCCTAGCTGCTCAGCTGAGGATATACCTTCAGTAGCTTCTGGCAAATAAAGTGACAGCCTAGGTAGCTCTGGGCGTTTGCAGTATCCAACTGAATTAGTGTCCAATCCATGTCCTCTCATAGGAGTTCACCAGGTGAAGCTGGGTTCCTGCCTGTGGAGCAACTGTATCCTGCTCCCATCCCTTTGGACGTCAGCTTAGGGCCGTGATGGCAAACTATGCTACATGTTCCAGAAGTGGCATGCAGAGCCATCTCTCCAGGTACACTAGCTGTTTCCTGTTGCTCTTCCAGATTTCAGCACGCCCATGTGTGATCAGCTGATCTTCATGCATGCATGCACATTAGAAACTGGAAGACCAGGTGGCCAGAGCACATGAGCACACTGGGAAGCTAAGCTTCTGGTTTCCAGCACTCCCGTGCGCACACACCAGGGAGCTTCTCTTCTGGTTTGCGGTGTGCACATGCACATGTTCCGGTTTTGGCATTCGGTGTTGAAAAGGTTCGCCACCACTGGCTTAGAGTGTTGCAAATTACAGTCAGAACCCATGTACTACCTAGCTTAGGTAACACTCATGCTTATCATGAATGAAGGCAAATATACATGTCCCAGGAGGTTTAGTCTCGTGCTGGATCCCATCCTCAGGGAACTTCTTTCTCATCAGAATGAGTGCTTTGGGGCTACCCTGTGCTATTCTATATGCGCTTTGGGCTATTCTATGCTATTTTATCTAAATCTAGCCCAAAGCACACATTATTTTGGAGAGAGGTTTCCTGAGGATGGGCTCCAGCACGAGCCCGAAAGCTCAGAGGAGTAAACCTCTGGTCCTATTTACTGACCCATATTGGATCCTGAATTCTTGCTTATCTCTATATCAGAGTCAATAATTTGTATGGGGAACAGGTTTTTTTTTTTTAACCCATCATTATTTAGCAGAAAAAGGATGGCAGGGAAGAAATGACCTTTCATAGAATCACACTATTAAGAGTTAAAGAAGATTGTATGTATGTTGTATGATTGTGTTTTAATAGTTTTAAGTTTTATAGTTATTTTAATGTATTTATATAAATGTTTATTTTATTATTGTATTTTCAAATTGTGTTGTAAGCCACCTTGAATTCCCTTTGACTGGGGAAGAGAGGCGTGGTATAAATCTAATAAATAAATAAATAAGATATTTATCCACTGAATCCAGCCTTCTGCTCTGTGTAGGAATCCAAATAAAAGTATGGCTCCCTAACTTCTTCTGCTTGAACACTTAAATGAGGGGCATCTCGCCTTCTCTCTGGATAACTGGCTCAATTGGCCATACTGTTCAGACTTTTTCTGTAACAATAAAAAAACAACAACTACTTTCCAGTCATTTAAAACTGAGTTCAGCCCTTGGATAAGAGAATAAATCTTGATCTTCTGTGTCTCATCTTTTCAGGTGTTTTATATTATTCAAGTACCTGAATAGTACTTCCTTCAGCCTTTCTTTCTCATGGCTAATAATTCTAAGTTTTTAAACCCTTTTTTTTCATGTGACTTAGTTTCTACTCCCTTAGTCATTCTTGCCCTGTTCCATACTTACCCCACTTTGACTGAAACTTTCTTACAATGTAGTATCTAGAACTGGACACAATTCTCAAAGAGGGTTTAACAATGTTTAAAAACGTAAACACTTGCTTCCTGTGGTTTGAAAACTTCTGTTAACAGTGCATCAACTTTTTTGTAAGTCATATTATGTAGCTATACTGCTGACTCATATTCCATTTATAATATTCCAAGATCTTTTTCACAAGTGCTATGCCAAGTCAGACCTACCCGATTTCATACGTACCTATGCTTTTTTTTATTCATTTTTTTTCACTATTTTTTATCATCATCTTCTCTTACAAACAGTACCATCATGGTCATATTTCCAATTATCCAATACAATCTATCTCCACAATTTTCATTATACAAATATTATATATATTTTAAAATATCATTAATCAGTTCATTTTTCCCGTCTATTTAATTTTATAATGCATTCTTGATAACTAGCTTAACCACCAACCTTAACTTCAAAGTATTCCATCTCTTTAACTAAAATCTCTAAATTTTAACATTAAAATCATAATCCATTTTTATCTAAAATATTAGTTTTCCAGCTGTATTCATTTTTAATCTCAATAGCAAAGTCCTTAAGGCAAAGAGAAAGAAAAAAGGAAAAACAACAAAAGAAGAACAAGAATAGGAAGAAATTTCCCTTTCTTATATATTTCTCTTTCACCATACTTACGCTTTTGATTTCTATTAAGAACATTGCATTTGTCTCTGCACTGGTTCATCTGTTATTTTCATCCAATGTTTCTAATCTATCAAGATCATATAAATTTTTTATCTTTTTTGCTATCTCACCAGTTTTGTGTCACCAGCAAATTTTATAAGCTGCCGCTCTTCTTTTAATTTAAACAACTTAATTCTGAATCCCAAGCTAAACTTTGTGGCATTTCTCTTCATACCTCTTTTCAATTTGATGAGAAAGTACAGGTGAACACTGAATGTGATTTTTTTTTTGTGTCACTTTGTCTCCTTTTATCCATTTCATTGTCATGACATCCAACCTGATAATACTTTATGAGTTGGCTAATCAAAATTCATCAGGTACTTTGTTGAATACTTTGTTGAAATCAAGGTATTTTTTTCTGTACAACATTCCCACATTTTATATTGGAAATTGCCCACTAAAAGTGAAATAAAAGTCTGACAAGATCCATTCTTGATATTTAAGCTGACTTCTGATAATCACTGTCTTAAAATCTGTTCAAATATTTCTTGCCACCTGGACTTAATTGCCATTTATAGATCAGCCAACTTATAACAGGTGCCCCCTCCCTACTCTTTGTTGTTTATGTCTAATATTCTTTCCCAGCCTCTTCAAATAACTTCAAAAGCATACTTTACACAAACCTTTGTTCAAGCAAAGCACCCTCTGAAGAATTGTGCAGTCCTAGTATGTATTTTTCTTTGCCTTTTCACCTCCTGTGCTTGTTCTTTTGGTTTTTGTATCTTTATTGATTCTTTTTCTGACATGGCCACACTGGGTACTTCTGCTTTCTTTTACTCCCCTCTCCCATTGCTATTACATTGTAATATTTCCTTTTGCACAAATTCATACCCAAACGTGAGATTTCCCCCCATACCTTCTCCTATTGTGGGGATCCTTACTTACTAAACTCTGCTATGTTTTGCAGTTTCCTTAGTTTTAATTTTCTTCAGTCCAGAATCTAAATACAGTAAAATAATTTCCCCATTTCAAGATTCAGTCTTATGTTTGTCCCTGAACTGATCCCATTCATAAACCTGAAACATCTCTGCTGACTTGTTCAGCAGGTTGTCAGATCGAATCCCACCAGGCTCAAGGTTGACTCAGCCTTCCATCCTTCTAAAGATCGGTAGAATGAGGATCCAGATTGTTCGGGGGCAATAGGCTCTCTGTAACTGCTTGGGGAGTGTTGTAAAGCTCTGATAAGCAGTATGTAACATCTGAGTGCTATTGCTATCTACATTGTAAGCTGGCCAGAGTCCTTTGGGAGTTGGATGGCATAAAAATGTAATAAATAAATAAATCAAGCCAACAGCTATCTTCAGACATTTAACTCAAGATGAGGTGTAACACTCAGGAAATGTTCTTCAATACTGTGTGCATTGAGAATGTGGTGGGAGAGATGTATTTTGCTGCCCCCCCCCCCAATTTATTCAATCTCTATAATTGAATTCCTAGACTCACCAGATCTTCACGCACCTAAGACTGTGGGTAGCAATATATTACTCTGTTTGGGCAACATAACAATTATTTCCTGTATGCACGTTGTGCTAAAACATGTAGTGAGGATGGTTGTCCGTTATTACACCCGAAACAGTCTGGACATAAAATTATCAGGAATCTAAAATTGTGATTATTTTGCCAAGTACAGAATACTTTGCCAAGTACAGAATAAGGAATACAAAGTAGGAGGAGAGGATGCAATATACAGTACATATCAGGTTTCTAGTAATATATTATGTTTATTAATCAGTTTGATATGGGAAGATGGGAAAGAATGAGTGGGAGCACCAATTTATTAGCAGTGGATAAGGATTCTCTTCTCGCCTAATTTATCTCATGAAGGGAGATAGCCTGCATTCCATCCTTGGAATATAAATCCTAATAAATACATAATAATTGAAGGGCATCATTTTGAAAATAATATTCATATCCCTTTACAACAGATGAGTTAGAAGATCATTTTTGCCATTAACTAGTATACTGCATTTTTGTATTTAGCTGTTTGGAAACCAAACAAGTAACAATAGCTAATTAGTCCTCCAGATTCTTCATGCCTTCCCTATCTGCTTGTCATTTTCCATATTTGCCTTGAACACATTTTTGTATTTAAAATGCACCACTTCCATGCTAATGTGTTACTACATTTCTAGCAACATGGTAACACTACCAGGCCTTCAACCGAGAAGGGCATTCATTGTCATGGACATTAATTTTGTATTACTATATTCTTCTTATTTAGGATTATTAAAATGTGTCACTGATTGAATGTTTGCTAGTTGTGAATTGTGGAACGTACTGAGATTTTTCTGGAGATGTCATGAACAAAATAACATGTTCTGGTTAGCTTGAAATGATGATTCTTTATAGAATTTTAGCCTTTTATCATCTATATAATCCCATCAAATACATACCTGTCAAGTGTCCCGATTTGGCTGTGAAAGTCACGGATTTTACCCCTCTTTCCCCCTGCCGTCCCAGAAAAATAATTTCCGGTAAATCTCCCATATTTTTTAATCTTTTAAAAAAAGTCAGACTCAGTACTAACTAGACCCGCCCCCTCTCCGCTATTCAGGCTGCCCCTGCTGCATGTCTTTACCACTTCAGCAGCAGCAGGTAAGCCCAGGCGGTGGTGGGTTGCTCTGTCAGGGAAGGGCGCTGGGAGTGGGGCTTTAGGCAGGTGGCAGTTTGGCTTATTGGGAGGGGGCAGGGGTTGCCTCCTGCCCAGCTGGCTAATTCCCTCTATGCCCAACTGCGAGCTGCCTAGAGAGCAGTTTTCCTTTAAAAAGAGTGTTGGTGGAGCGTGGTAAGTTTAGAGAAAAACTGCTGCTCTAGGCAGCTCCCAATTCGGCAGATGGGGAGGGGCCGCCACAGCCCGAAAAGTGTGCATGTCGGGAGAGTGCTGGGCAGGCCCATCTCAAGCTGCCTCTCCCGACGGGCACTTTTCGTGCCGCCGTGGCCTCTCCCCATCTGCCGAATCGGGAGCTGCCTAGAGCAGCAGTTTTTCTCTAAACTTACTGCGTTCCACGAGCGCTCTTCTTAAAGGAAAACTGCTTTCTACGCAGCTTGCAGTTCGGCAGATGTAGAGAGGCATGGGTTGCTGCGTGTGCGCACTCTCTCACTCTCTCCCCCCCTCTCTCCCCCTCTCTCTTTCTCTCTCTCTCTTTCTATCTTCCCCCTCTCTCTTTCTCTTTCTCTTCCTCTCTCTATCTCCCCCCTCTCTCTTTCTCCCCCTCTCCTTCATTCTTCTCTCTCTTTCTCTCTTTCTATCTCCCCCTCTCTCTTTCTCTCTCTTTCTCTTCCCCTCTTTCTCTCTCTCTCTTTCTCTCTCCCCCCTCTCTCTCTTTCTCTCTCCCCTCTCTTTCTCTCTCCCCTCCTCTCTCTGTGTCTCCCTCTCTCTCCTCTCCTTTCCCTCATTCTCCTCTCACTCTCTGCTCCCTCTCTCTTTCTCTTTCTCTTTCTCTTTCTCTCTCTTTCCCTTGTCGTGGCATTAGGAAGGTTGAGAACCACTGCTCTAAGCTGTTTACA
>JANHGC010005414.1:43809-60208 GCA_027560395.1 Boaedon fuliginosus | reverse complement strand
TTTTGCTTTGACATCCTTGTACCAGTATGTAATGTCGGGAGGTACTGTAGTACCGGTATTTTTCTGCAAGAAGGACCATAAATGTGTCCTTTATAACAATACAGAGCACTGTAGCTGAAACCATGTTCATACATTCATACACAAGATACCTGTATACCATAAACAGTACCATACATGCCACACTAGTTCATTATGCCCCCGCCCTAAACTACAGTAACAATAGCAAGCTGAGAATTTTAGTGCATTGGTGATACTTCCCCCTGCCCCCACAAAAAAATCTAGCCGTTACCTTTACGAAGACAAACAGGCACTAACCCTTAACCTAACCCTATCGTCACACCACCCCAATGACAATGAAACTGACCCTAACCAACTTGACAGCTTTAAGACCTGTGGACTTCAACTCCAAGAATTCCTGAGCTAACATGACTGGAGGAGGAATTCTGAGAGTTGAAGTCCACAAGTCTTAAAGCTGTCAAGTTTGAAGACCCCTGGTCTTGACAGTCTTCACAATGTATGTCTTTGTTAAAATATTTTTGCTGTATTAAGCTTAACACACCATTCAAATATAGATGCCTATATAGTATATAACTGTGATGGCAAACCTATGGCATGCATGCCAGAGGTGGCACGCAGAGCCCTCTCTCTGGGCTACGCAAGCCATCGCCCCAGCTTAGGTCATGGGTTGCACACACATGTGGGGGTTGCAGGGGGTTGCACAGGCATACACAGGTGCACATGCATCGGGTGTGTGTATGTTGCATTTTGGGGGTGCGCGCACATCTAAAGGTTAGCCATCGCTGGTATATAATAATAGCAGTGATGGTACTAATAGCATTGACAGTCAGAAGATTTAATGTGTTTATTTTTTTGGTACAATTTCTATGGTGTTTAGGAGTTTAAGTTACATCTTTTCAATGGAGTGTTGTAGTTCAAAGAGAACACTTCTGTAATATTTTTTCCCTCAAAGAAAATGCAATTTACAATCCTTAAGAAGTTTGGAAATGTGTGTAGGATTTTCAATTATTGGTTAAAAAATTTCCAGCATTGCAATACATGTATTATGATATAAAACTGGGCTTATTTCTAGCATTGAAAATACACTATATTTATTGTATAAAAATGGTAAAAATGTTGAAAGAGGGAGAAAATTCTTTATAAATACCATTCTGATTTTAACTTGGAACACTTGCCAGACTTATATAATAGAATCACTTTCTTTTATTGGCCACTGTTCTGTCCCCACTACACATTAGCCTGTGTGTAGCTCAACGTGCAGCTAAACCCTCCTATCCTTTAATAAGCCAGACAGTAAATGTAAATCTTGATACTTTATTGAAGAACAGGGTAAGGAAAATCAGTGATGCTGTGAATGTAATATAGATTTTGTCTCCAGAAAAATATGTGTCATGGACCAAGCTGGATTCCTCTGTTACCTCAGAATGTCACAAAATGGAGTCTAGCTTCTCAGGATGCAGTAGAGTCAAAAATGCTACCAACAGTCTAAACATTGAAAGTCTTGTCCCCAGCCAGTAGATGTGGCTCAACACATGCCAGAGAATAAGAATAGCAGTAAAATACACAAACCACATACACAAATTTTATGCTGGATTATTAGTAAGTATACCTAAAGGCTAATAGATGGCTTGGCTTTAACTCCAGTTGTTTATGATTTGGAATATGGGGGAGGAAGCACAGAATATATCAATACGATAAAAACATTTGATAATATTGCATACTGATTCCCTTAGCAAATGTGTTCAGGATAGTAGCATTACAATCTGTCTTCTTAATAGCACTTTTAGCACATTGTCTTAACAATGTCTTATAATAGTTGAAAACTTTTCAGCAAAGAGAATAATGTGTATGCGGTGGGAAATAATATATATTCTACTAATTCTTTTGTTTTGTTTCTTGAGTCACTCTTCTCCTGGAACAAAGATGCTGAATTGAGTTAAAACTTTTGAAAGTTCACTGATGTGCAAAATGTAATTAAACACGGGTGACATTTTTAAATTTTATGTGTTTGGCTGGATGATAAGGGCTGTCAAGCAAATCATTTTAACAGGTTTTGCTCTGTTATTACAGAAAAGCACTGAGACAGCATGTTTTTTTTTTTTTACCAGGGACTTGCTTTGAATAATAAAATATTCTGTTTCTTTTCTTCATTATCTGTATTCCATTCCTGCAAGGATATAAAGATTTTAGGAATTTACCTTTCTAATTTAACAGTATTTATACTGTATTTTATTTTTGCTATTTTGTGCTAAATATGTCACAAGGAAAAATATTATTATTGTTGTCATTTGTCCCACAGTCAGCCAAATGTTTAGACTGGATTTGCCATTTTTATCTACCTATTGAGTCTTTCCATAGGACCTTGGATAGGCAGATGTTGCTGTTCAATATAAAGGTATCATTGCAGGATGTAGATATTCCAAGTCAAGCTGCCTTGCAAATGACTGATGGTAATTTTTTCAATGACGATGGTATTCAAGTGATATTATTATTTTGTAGTCAGTGGGTAAGATGCTGAGCTTGCCAGTGATAAAGGTTGGCAGTTCATCGGTTCGAATCTCTAGTGCCACATAACGGAGTGAGCTCCCATTACTTGTCTCAGCTTCTGTCAACCTAGCAGTTTGAAAACATGTAAAAATGCAAGTAGAAAAATGGGAATCATCTTTGGTGGGAAGGTAACAGTGTTCCGTGTGCCTTTGGTGTATAGTCATGCTGGCCACATGACCACGGAGATGTCTTCGGGTCTTCGGCTTTGAAACAGAGATGAGCACCGCCCCCTAGAGTCGGAAACCGACTAGCATGTATGTGTGAGAGGAACCTTTACCTTTTTAATATATTCACAAAACAATATGACACCTCAGCTGTCAGTTCTTTAGCTGGTGTTGGCCTTTACATCATTTTTTTTCCAAGAGCCTAGGATATCGTAATGTATCAGTGTATTATTGTACAGTCCTGGATTTTATTTTCTACTTGTTTATTTCTAACACATTTGGTCTAGATTGAAAAAGATAAAAGTTTGGATCTTCAGCCACTGAAAAACAATGCTGTGATTTCCTTTCCTTTTTTCCTTCACTTTGAATAAGGATTTAAGAAAAACCTTGTTTGGACATTCTCCATCTGTTAACTACGATAATAGATTCTTTAAAATTATATAATAGGGCAGGATATTAAGAACAAGTACTAGAACTCTGCTTATGGATATTGTCATTGAATGATTTCTAAAATCATTTACAAAATGACTGTTTCCTGCAAATCTTCTTAGCTATGGACTTTTATGCGAGCGAACAATTTTGGATGTAATCTGTAGTATGCTTTTTCAGAATTAAAATGAATGAACTAATGTTTTGCATATTCATACTATTTCAAGAGGATTTTGGAAAAGACAGATTTTTGCAAGCAGCATTACCCTTTTGTATAGTAAGACATGTTGTAGTACTTTTTCTAACACATGCCGTGAAGCCATTTGGTGCTTCGATAAAGGGAATTATCTTAATAACATTTATCTTAATTTAATTAATAAATAAATGGAAAGTTGCCTATATGACACACACACATGCATACAGTGGAACCTCTGATCATGAACAGAAGCTTGGGTGACAACCAGAATTTTTTCTCTCTGGTCGTGAACAGGTGCTCGGGTGGCAAGCAAACAGCCATGGCAATCCCTTCCACACTGATTTCACCTTCTGCACCACACCATTTTGGTTTTTTCGCGCATGCGCTTCTGGTGACGACATCATTGGGTGACGATCGAATTCTCAGAACGGATTACAGCCAAGATTCCACCTGTATATACACATCATACACACATAGACAATTACATAGAGACATATGTTGCTTTAATTGTAGGCTAGACTAAGCACTCCAATACAATAGAAATAAAATTAAAACAATAAATAATAACGTCATTTCCATGACAACATTTTTTGGGAGATAAAATTTAAAAGAAACAACTATATATTATTTTAAATAGAAAGGAATATGTCTCATAATCTATAACCATTGAATAGTTTTTAAAATATTGGTACAATGTTGTTTCCCTTCATTAGCTTGAATAGGATTATATTATGATTTCATTTTCATATTTTAAATAGATATTGATCTATTTAAAATCTAATCTATTGATCTGCTAGCCTCTGTTCTGTTATTTCTGATTCTGGATGTTGTTCTTTCCAGAACTGGTGCTTTCATTTCAAATGCCCTCTTTTTGTTGGACTTGATCTAGAATAACGTATCATTTTTTCTTTGTTTTTAATCACTATGTATTTGCGTCAGGTAAACCACCTTTCTGCAGCTGCCTGTTCTGCTTACTCAGCTAATAGTCCTGAATCCTGTAACCCATTTTTCATCAGACATCCAGGAATTCCAACACCCAGCATGGTCCTTGTTGACCTGGGTAACAACTGAGCCAGTATGGATTTCTGTAAATTCTTCACCATATTTTTTTATGGGAAAGACACTCTTTGCCTGGCTCCTTTGGTGAGAACTGTACAGTATGGTTGAACCTCTGCATATGTCTCATCTTCCTCAGGGCACATAAGTCTCATAGCCACATCAGGTTTGTGCCTCATTGGAGGCATAATTATTTTAATGCTCTTTTTATTGTAAAAATATGGTTAGTACATTAAATCCCTTACAATATGTGCAGTCTTCTGATGAGGCATGCTCTTAGATGGTTTCCTTTTTGAACTTCTGACAGTACTCATAAAGTTTGATCATAACAGCCATTTCTCAGATACCACATTATTGCTTCTGAATTTATATTTTATATTTTATTTTATATTTTAGTATTTTGAATTGTATTATGTATTTCCTATCACAAAATTCAAAGACATAAAATCAAATTGCTAGTTAATAAAACTCTGTTAAAAGCAGATATCAAAAATAAGCAAGATAACTTAATGGCATGATTAAAGGTTCATTATAGAGGAAAAGATATTGTATGAAATAGAATCTCAACCTGTTTCATTCATAATGTCCTAATTGCTTTAAAAGTTGAGTCCTTGTAATAGATGGGCAAGTTGATATGAATGGTGTTGGTTTTTTTAAATAACCCAAATATTGGAATCATATTGGAATCTTTAAAAGCCAGGGACAATACTTCAAACTGGCCCTGGAAATGTAGGGCCCTCTAAGATATGCAACTATATGAGATCTAAGGAATATTAACAACAGTCATATTTTATACTAAGTGAATTCATCTAAGTGAAATCACCTTTCAAATAAATTTTTAAACCATCCCTGCACAAATCATTTTACAGAAAGCCATTTCAGCCGTAAAAGAGCACATAAATAGCTGGATAAAGGCTACCATGTCCATAAAAGCCAAATATTTATAATGACCAAACATTTGTGGCCACCATGAACAGCTGTGCTTCCAGGGAAGGCTTCTTGAGAAGGGGCCTCACCACTGCCTCCTTCAAGGGCAGAGGGACTCGCCCCTCTCTCAAGCGTTGATAATCTCCTGGAGTCAGCTGTGTGTAAGGCCCCATGTGGCCAAGACCAGCAAGAAAGGACACGGGTCCAATAAACAGGTGGAGGCACTCATCACCCCCATGGCCTTGTTCACATCATTAGGGCCAACGGCAGCAAACTTATGCCACTTAACAGGACTAAGACTTGCCCTGATCATCCCAGTAGAACCTGTCCAGCTGGAGTCCAGATCCATCCGAATCTGAGCAACTTTATCCGACAGATACTGAGCAAATTCCTCAGCTCTACCCTGCAAGGGTTCCTCAGTCTCCCCTGGTTTTAGGAGGGAGCAAGTCACCCTAAACAGGGCAGCTGGGTGACAATCTGCGGATGCAATAAGAGCGGAAAAATGAGAATGTTTTGCTGCTTTTATCGCCACTAGATAAGTCCTAATAAAGGCTCTTAACAGTGTTCGGTCAGATTCCAACATACCAGCTCTCCAATGTCGCTCTAGACATCTCTTTTGGTGCTTCATCTCCTGGCGCTCCTCAGAAAACCAGGGAGCCCGTCGAGATCTGCGCACAGTGAGAGGTCGCAAAAGCACAACCTGGTCCAAGGCCCCAGCTGCAGCACTATTCCAAGCAGCAACCAGAGCATCGGGCGAGCTGTGGGCCAGGGAATCAGGAAGTTTCCCAAGCTCCTTCTGAAACGCAATCGGGTCCATCAGGTGTCTGGGGCGGAACCATTTGATCAGTTCTGCCTCCCAGCGGTGGGGGGTGTCGTCAGGAAATCCAAACTTAATAGGGAGTGATCTGATCACAACAAGGGTTGAATGGCTAAATTCCCCAAAGTTATTCCCTCATATTATTCCAAAACATCCTTCCTTCTCCTTATGCCAATCAGAAAATTATTGTCTGGAAAATTACTTAGTACACATAGTCAATGTTATTATCATTTCCAATTTTATAGCCCGACTGTAAAACATTTTGAAGTAGCTTTAGTATGGTTTGTTGCCATAATGTAAAGTAAATAAATACCACAGTACAGCTAAAAAGGCTTGATATATTCACAGAT
This sequence comes from Boaedon fuliginosus, assembly GCA_027560395.1. Taxonomy (NCBI): domain Eukaryota; kingdom Metazoa; phylum Chordata; class Lepidosauria; order Squamata; family Lamprophiidae; genus Boaedon; species Boaedon fuliginosus. The sequence continues at coordinate 53,704 of JANHGC010005414.1, read as the reverse complement.
TGTTGGAGATGACTTAGAGACCTTGTCCTCAAAGTCAACCAATGGCAATAAATCTGAATCCTGGAGCCTCTTTTAGAAGCTGCAGCTGAATGACCATATCACAAAAAGAGTGATAGTTCAGTGACAAATTACTTATTTTACATGTGCCAGGGTTTTAGACATTATCAGGAAGAATTATAAAAGTCTGTCTGAGACATATTTAAAATATTGCCAGCCATTGCAGGCCATCTAAGTAAATAACATCAAAAACAGCAAACAACTATTTTCTTCTCCTCCCTTTTCCCTTGTAAAATAAACTACTGAAGGGAAATGTGAAGGAATGCTTCAAAAACCACTGTCTTACTGAAAGTATTATTTTTCCATAGGATTAACACTTACCTAGTTGTGAAAGCCACATTGGATAAAGCACTTTGAATGCACTTCATCATCTTAGTTAACGTAGTAAAAAGCTTTTCGGTGTTAGGGAAAATAATACATTTTCTGCCTTCATAAATTTTGCTGGTGCCTAGAATTGTTGAGATTTGAGATTACAATGAAACAATAGCTAAGGCAGGTGCCTGTCTGTTTGATTTCTAAAGTCCCGGAGCACTTTAGTTCTCCATTTTCTGTCTATTTTGTGGTCCCACCAGTTCTTATTTGCAGGTAAATAGTATTCCTTCAAGATTTTTCTATGTGCCATTGTTGCTACTTTGTCACACTGTTGTTGGTAATCCATCTGTCTTATCTTTTTGCAGCAGCTAACTAGGTGGCCCACTGTCTCTTTAGCTTCTTTATAGAGGTGGCATTTGTTATGTGTTGCTGCCTTCTCAATTCTGGCTTTGCATGCATTTGTTCTTAAGGGTTGGTCTTGTGCAGGCAGAATTAGCTCCTCTTTGTTCAATTTTCCTGCTCTTAGCCATTGCCATGTCTTGTTATATGCTTTGTCTATTTTTTAAAATGGTCATGTAAGACTTTGCCCTACCATGTCACTTTTCTATTATTAATTTGCTTTTCCTTGTAAGCCAGCTTGTTCCTTCTTGTATTTAATAAGTCTTCATGGTGTAGTAGTTTCAGTGCATCTTCATTGTTCTTCAGGTATTCTTCCAATGTCTTTCTTTTTCATCTGTCTGATATAACATTCCATGCCCACCTATGGTCCTTGGTATGTAGAAGTTGTCAATGTCAGGGTATGGATGAAATGTATGATTCATTCTAGTCTTTCTTTATATAAAGTTTTTAGTTTTGCTTCAGTCCAGTCAACTATTCCAGCTGTCAGCTGTTCATCTTCACTTTCTTTGAAGCTGGCAAGCAACTGCCATAACTGCGGAGTGGGAGGACATGCTGGAGGTATGAAAGAATGCTATTGGAAATTGGGGAGTATGGATACTAACAGGAACCAGACATGTCAAACTGAGCCATCTGCTGAGCATCGAGGACATCAGTCCTAGGAAAGGAGTTTACACTGGGACCTGAGGCACCGGGTTCCCAAAACATCAATGAGACCTGATTGGACAACTCTCACTGGCAATAGGGTTTTGGACAGTGGGGATTGCTTTCAATATATGATTGTCATGCAGTTTTTCCTCAGAGCTTGCCTCATCCATGCTGCACTCAACACCTATAGTTGAAGTACCTTTTATCTAACACCTATGGGGTCAAGGATAGTTCTTTCTTAGGGAGCAGATGGGGCCAGTCTGACAATAAGCAAGCTCTGCTGTAGCAGTCAAACAGACTGATGTCTACTGAGGGGGCTGAGTAAAAAAAGAAAAGCCGCAAAAGCAACCTGGAGGAGGCTGGAGCTCATGGAGGTGCCTCCTGCCAAACTGCGTCACTTCAAGGAGGAGCTCAAATGTCTGGGCAATGTGAGCATCTGTGAGGTGACCCCAAAGCCTCAGTGGTTGCTCATCTGAGGGTGAAGGGAGGAGAATGCAGAAGAAAAAACCCTCAGTGTGATGTGCACCCGGGGAAGCCCTGGAGCCAGGAAATAGGAGTATCATGGAGATCGGGGCAAAGATAAGTTCCCAAGGGAACTGGATGGAACAAGTGTGAAGGGTGTTGAGAGAACTGGCAGGCCAAATAACTCTTTGCTTATCTAGCTGACCCTTGACTCTCACCAGGACTGGTAGGAGATAGCATCGCAGCAGAGGTGGCCACAACAGGGGGAGCAACAGTCTCACCTGGACCCAGCCCAGCCCAGGCAGCTCTGCCACCAACTGTTAAGGCAGCACAGCCCCTTCCTCAAAGGAGGGCAGTCTTGCCGAGATAACGGATTCTGAGATGTTATTTATTTATTTATTTATTTGTATTTGTAGGCTGCCCACTCCCATAGGACTCAGGGCAGCTCACAACAATAATAAAATACAAACAGTATAATTTTTTTTTAAATGTTAAAACATTAAAAATCCCTTAAACTTATTGCCCTCTGGAAGAGCAAGATCTTCAATGCTCAATGGAAAAGTCTCAAGTCTGGGATGCCATGGAAAAGACCCTCCTCCGTGGAGTCGCCAGGTGACACTGCCTGGCCGATGGTATCCGGAGGAGGCCCACCCTGTGCAACCTCACGGGGCGCTGGGAGGCAACTGGTGGCAGGTGGCAGTCTTGAAGGTAACCCAGTCCAATGCCATATATGGCTTTAAAGTTAATGACCAGCAGCTTGAATTGAACCCGGAAGCTTACTGGGAGCCAGTGCAAGTTGCGCAAAAGTGGTGTGACATGGATGCACTGAAGGACACCCATGACTACTCACACGGCTGCATTCTGGACCAATTCAAGTCTCTGAGTGCTCTTCAAGGGCAGCCCCATGTTGAGCGGATTACAGTAATCCAAATGAGAGGTGACAAGGGCATGAGTGACCGTGAGAAGTGCCTCCTGGTACAGCAAGGGGTGCAACTGGTGCAACAAGCAGACCTGTGAATAGGCCCCCTTGGCCACAGCTGCCACATGATGATCCAATTGCAGCTGTGAATCCAAGAGAACCCCCAAGTTGTGCACCCGTTCTGAGGGGAGCAATTTCTCTCCTCCCAGCGATATAGTTGGATAATCCACTGGACCATGGGGGGGCAATACCCACAGCCACTCGGTCTTGTCAGGGTTGAGCCTGAGTCTATTAGTTCCCATCCAGATCCTCACAGCCTCCAGGCACCGGGACATCACCTTCACGGCATCACTAGTTCGGCCAGGGGCAGAGATGTACAATTGGGTATCATCAGCGTATTGATGGTACCCTACCTCATGTTGTCGAATAATCTCACCCAGCGGTTTCATGTATATGTTAAATAGGGGGGAGAGAACAGAACACTGAGGCACTCCGCAAGGCAGAGGTCTCTGGTTGGATCTCTGCCTACCTACCAACACTGACTGGGTATGGTCCGAGAGATAGGAGGTGAACCACTGCAAAACGGTGCCTCCCAGTCCCAATCCCTGAAGCCGTCCCAGAAGGATACCATGGTCAATGGTATCAAAAGCCGCTGAGAGGTCAAGAAGCACCAGGACAGAGGGAGCTCCCCCATCCTGGGCCCGCCAGAGATCATTGACTAAGGCGACCAATGCCATCTCAGTGCTGTACCCGGGCCTGAACCCGGACTGCAAGGAATCTAGATAATCAGCTTCCTTCAAGGTATGAAGGAGTTGAAGTGCCACCACCTTCTCAACAACCTTCTCTAAAAAGGGAAGGTTGGAGACCGGCCGAAAGTTGTTCAAAGCAGCCGGGTCCAGGGAAGGCTTCTTGAGACGTCTCACCACCACCTCCTTCAAGCCTGGTGGAAAGAACCCCTTGCTCAAGGAAGTGTTAATAATCACCTGGAGCCAGCTGTGTGTCACCTCCCAGCTAGCCGAAACCAGCCACAAGGAACATGGGTCAAATAAACGGGTGGTGGCACTCATTGCACCCACGACCTTGTCCATGTCATCAGGGACCACATGAACAAACTCTTTCCAGATAACAGGACTAAGACCTGCCCCAGTCACCTCCATGGATCCTGTACAGCCAGATTCCTAGTCTGACCGAATCTGAGCGATTTTGTCTGACAAGAACTGGACAAACTCCTCAGCTCTACCCTGCAAGGGTTCCTCAGTCCCCCCCGGCCTCAGGAGGGAGCGAGTCACCCTAAACAGGGTGTCTGGGTGACAATCTATGGACGCATTAAGAGTGGCATAGTATGAGCACTTTGCCACTTTTATCGCCACTTAATAAGTCCCAATATGGTCTCCTAATAGTGTTTGGTCAGATTCAGTCTTCTCGGACCTCCAGCGGCACTCTAGACGTCTCTTCTGCCGTTTCATCCCTCAGATACCCTCGGTAAACCAAGGAGCCCTCCGAGATCCATGGACAATAAAAGGTTGCAAAGGCACAACCCGATCTAGGTCCCCAGCAGCAGCATTATTCCATGCCACCAGTAGGTCCACAGTCGAGCTGTGGGCAAGGGAATCAGGAATCTCCCCAAGCTCCCTCTGAAACCCAATTGGGTCCATCATGTGCCTGGGGTGGAACCACCTAGTTGGTCCCACATCCCTGCAGCGTGGAGTGGCCGTCAGGAAATCCAATCGCAAAAGGGGGTGATCTGTCCACGACAAGGATTGAATAGCTATATCCCCCAATTCCAGATCACGGTGCCATTGCTCAGAGATAAACATTAGGTCGAGTGTGTGCCTCCCCCCATGAATCAGACCCTGAATTACTTGGATCAGGTCCATGGTTGCCATGGAGGCCATGAACTCCTGGGCCGCATCCGAGGTCTCACTAAGGGATGGCAGTTTGAAGTCCCCAAGTACCATCAACCTGGGGAACTCAACTGCCAGCCTGGCTACTCCCTCGAGCAGCGCAGGCAGGGCTGTTGCAATGCAGCTGGGAGGCAGGTACATCAGCAACAGACCCAAGTGAACCCAAGTCCAACTTCAGAAGGAGGGACTCACACCCGACAATCTCTAGAGCAGCGCCTTCCCATAGACGGAGATCCTGACGAATAACAACTGTCACCCGACCACCCCTGCCCCGGGGTTGCAGCTGGTCCAGTACGGGATACCCAGTGGGGCACATCGCAGTGAGGGGGACACCCCCTCTTGCCCCAACCAGGTCTCAGTAATACAAGCCAGGTCAGCCCTCTCCTCCAGGATTAATTCCTGGATCAGAGGGGCTTTGCTGACCACCGACCTGGCATTAAGAAGCAACAGCTGGAGCCTGGGACCCTGAATTTCTGAACCAATGGGCCCCTGAGATGAGCCAGAGGGGTCGGAACACGGTACCGCCTTCAATTGACGAGTACGCATTCCCTGATGATGGCTTACCCTTTGGTTGAAGCTTCCAAATGCTTTTCCAGTGCAGCCCCAAGTAGAGCGCATTGCAGTAATCTAGCCTTGAGGTGATGAGGGCATGAGTGACTGTGAGTAATGCTTCTCAGCCTAGAAAGAGTCACAATTGGTGCACTAGGCCAGAGATCATCGACCAACGCAACCAATGATGTCTCAGTGCTGTACCCAGGGCTGAAACCAGACCGAAAGTAGTCCAGATAATCCACTTCTTCCAAGGACTCATGGAGCTGTATTGCCACCACCTTCTCAACAACCTTTCCTAAAAAGGAAAGGTTGGAGACTGGATGAAATTTCTTTAATTCAGCTGGGTCCAAGGCAGGCTTCTTGAGGAGGGGTCTCACCACCGCCTCCTTCAAGGCAGGCGGGAAGAACCCCTTTCTCAAGGAGGCATTTATAATTGTCTGGAACCAGCCTTACGTCACCTCTCAACTGGTCGAAACCAGCCAGGAGGACATGCGTCCAATGAACAGGAGGAGGCGTTCATGGCCTTGTCCAGTTCCTCAGGGCCAACAGGATCGAGCTTCTCCCATACAATCAGACTAAGACCTGCCCCCAGCAATTCTGTAGCAGTTGCTCAATCGGAGTCCAGGTCTGTCCAAATCTGAGTGACTTTCTTTGACAGATATTGACTAAATTCCTCAGCACGGCCTTGCAAAGAGGGGAACGGGTCACCTTAAACAAGGGAGCTTGGTGACAATCTGGAGATGCAATAAGAGCGGAAAAGTGTGAACACTTCGCCACCCTTATCGCCACTAAGTAAGTCCTAGGATCTTAATAGTATTCTATTAGATTTGGATTTGCTAGCCCTCCAACGGCGCTCTAGATGTCTCTTCTGGTGCTTCATCTCCTGGAGCTCCTCGGTGAACCAGGGAGCCCTCTGGGATCTGCACCTAGTGAAAGGTCACAAAGGCAGAACCCAGTCCAAGGTCCCAGCCGCTGCCCGATTCCAAGAAGCTACTAGGGCCTCGGCTGAACTGTGGTCTAGGGAATCAGGAAATAACCCCAACTCCCTCTGGAACCATAAAGGATCCATTAGGCGCCTGGGGTGGAACCACCTAATCGGTTCCACTCCCTGCCGCGGTGGGCAGACATCCAGAACTCTAGCCTTAGCAGAGAATGATCTGTCCATGACAAGGGTTGAGTGACTATATCCCACCATAATCAGATCACATTTCAACTGGCAGGAGTACAGAACAGACCTGACCACCAATGCAGCCCAAGTCCAGTGCATAACCAGGGTCCTAGAAGGCACCACTGCAGAGTGGATGGTCTCCTTCCTCAATGACATTGCAGAGAGGTCTGAAGCTTCAACTGATTCATGATAGCCTCACACAAGCAGATCAAAGACCCACTCACCCAACACAAGGTCTGAACTCGCATCAAAACCATCAACCAGGGCTGCAGGGGATTGGCAGTATACAACCAAGAGTTTGGAGAGCTGGTGTGGTGGCTGGCCAATTGGTCAGAGGACATCCTAATACATGCTTCCAAAATGGGGTCAATGATGTATACAACACCTGCATCTCAAAGCCCCCCTTTTTTTGCCAGTGTATGTGCCAGCTAAAGAGGTTGAGATAGACCTGGCTGGGACCTGAAGCCAAAATGCCTGTGGCTGGTTCCATTTGCCCTCTCTGATGAAGGTGGAGGCCTTGAGTACACCTGATGGAAAAATTAGGATTCAGATAGTTTATGTTTATCTTTGTTTATGTTTATTAAATGTATACCCCACCTCTCTTCCCCAATCAAGGGGAATGTGAGGTGGCTTACAACAGTTTAAAATACAATAAAATACAATAAACACTATAAACATCATAAAATATTTCCTAAACATCATAAAAATTACCTTTAGCCATACCTAAGCTAAAACTATTAAAAACACAATCATACAACCAAGCATACTACCATTCTTACAGGGGAGTCATTCAATTCCATGCCCGCTGGTAGAGCCAAGTCTTCAAAGCTCGTTGGAAGGCCAACAGATTCGGGATGGTTCAGATCTCCATGGGGAGCTGGTTCCAAAGGGCTGGTGCTGCCACAGGGAAGGCCTTCAACTGTGGGCCCGCCAGCCAGCACTGCTTAGCTGATGGGACCTGCAAAAGGCCAACTCTGTGAGATCTAATTGGGCACTGGGAGGCATGTGGTGGCAGAAGATGGTCTCAAAGTTATCCTGCTCCTAAGCCATGAAGGGCTTTAAAAGTTGTCACTAACACCTTAAATTGCACCCAGAAGACTATCGAAAGCCAGTGTAGCTCATGGAGGAGAGGTGTTATGTGGGTGCACCGAGGCACACCCTTAATCACTTGTGCGGCCACATTCTGGACCAATTGAACCCTCCGGGTGCTCTTCAAGGTTAGCCCCATGTAGAGCATATGTAGAGTTAAAAATTCCCTTAGCATTTTGCCAGCTAGATGGGCCAGGGAAGTCTCGGCTCACTTTATAATGGAACCAGTGGAGATGAGGATGAGTGGCCACTTCAAGACCCTGAGTTTTATTGTGGCTCTGGGGATAGAGAGACCCCTCGTGTGGAAGCTGGCATGGCTCCAAAAATGGAATCCCCACATGAACTGGTGAAAGAAACTGTTAAAAAGTCAGAGGGAAGGGGGAGAGAAAGGACAGGTTTCCCCCCACCTGGGTGTGAGGGAATTAGCCGCAGTGTCACATAATCAACCAAGGTAATACCCCAAAATCCTCAGAGAATATTGGGACCTAAATGATTTTTTTAGTGAGAAAGGGTCCAATGGGACTTCCGGTTGAGCTTTGGGTGATACTGAACATAGGAACTGCAGCCGCTGCAGCTCCTAGTGCAGGCTTGTCCATCTGATGGCTCCTAACAGAGCCTTTGTCCCCTTGGAGGGTGGGCGAAGCATACAGGGAACTGCTGGTAGGTTAAGGAGAGCTGCATCTCTCCTGCTGATCCAGAAAATCCTCTGCCAAAGATGGTGACACGTGGCGGGCAGAACATGGTCACCTCAAAACCTGGTGCCACCCAGAAATAAGATTGTGCAGGAGGGAAGATTGAAAAGTGAGCAGAGGAGTAAGAAATTTTTCTTTGAACAGAAACTCCAAGTACTTAACTTTAATGTAACTCCAGAGCTTTTTTAAAATGGCAAACAGTTTATTGGGAGAAAAATACTGAAAAGTGAAAGTTTGAAAGTTTGGAAAAAAGGGAGTGCTGGTCAAGTTGATGGAAAAGACCCTGAGAGTATGATGGCGAGAAATGAGGCATTGCTTGAAAGGGTGTTCTCCTCCCTCCCTGAAATATCCTTCATTTGTTTAAAAGTTTAGGACTTGCTTGATAAAATATTGGAAGACACAGGAGACAATGTTTCAACTTGGTCAATTACCACTGACAGATCAGGGAGGGATAATGATATGGCAGGCATAGCTGAATTGAAAGCGGAAGTGAGGGGGCAAAAATATGGATCAGTGCAGCACAATGGAGGCAGAGTACAGCAAATAAAATGTTATCAAGTTGGAAGAAAAGAATTTTTAAAAATGGAGGTTGGTGGAGAAAGTGGATAATAATATCCTAGCTTTGTAATTCAGAGGTTGGATTCCTTGAAATAGGATGGAAAGGATGGTAGAGGAGAAGACACAGTCTGGTTAAAAATACTGAATGGATATACATGATGGCAAGCAGGATGGGAACCAGAAAAATGAAAGGATTTTTTAGTCAAATTAGGGAAACAAGATGGGGACAGAGATGGTGGCAAGAGCAGGTTTGGGTTTCTCCCAGTTCGCTGGTTACCCGCTTTGTGGATGCGCTTCCGATTGAACTGTCAAAACCGTGCTGCGCCCGATCGACAGAGAAATCTTCATGGTATTCTGAAAATACTCTGATCCAACAGCTGTGCAGCAGCCATCCACGGATAGCCAACATTGTCGACGGATTAGATGTAAGGTTTTTAAGAAACCAAAGTGACCACCCGGTCAACTATCATGACATTTGTGGAGCACCTTATCCCTGCATGAAGCAGGTATATATACCCTGTTTCCCCTCCAGGCAAGTCCATCTGCCAGCTTAATCTGTGTCTTGTTGTCCCTTATCCGTTCATCAGACTTTAGTGGATTGCGGATTTCTTCCCGTATAGACATTACTAGATACGTACTTTCGTCTCTCTTTGATATTGAATGAGGTGGTATTACAGCCTGTACCACTGCCTCCTGCTTGGAACCATATTGGGGTTTTCGTGAGAGAGCATCTGCCAAGAAGTTTTTTCCCCCTGGTACATACTTTAGTTGGAACTTAAATCTGTAGAAGTCTTGTGCCCAACGAACCTGTTTAGGAGTTAATCTTCGAGCGGTTGGCAGCGCAATCAGGTTTTTGTGATCGGTCCATACTTCAAACTCGTGGTCATTTCCTTCTAACAGATGGCACCATTGAAGGAGGGCCCATTGGACTGCATAAGCCTCTTTTTCCCACGTAGCCCATTTCCTCTCCGTAGGGGTTAATTTTTTCAAAACATAAGCGCATGGTCGTAAATCCCCTTTATCATCTTTTTGTAATAAAACTGCCCCTAATGCCGCTGGCATCTACTTGAACAACAAATTGTTTTGCTAAATCAGGATGTTGTAATATAGGTCCTGTGGCAAATAATCTCTTTAGGGT
>JANHGC010005413.1:0-12246 GCA_027560395.1 Boaedon fuliginosus | reverse complement strand
TAAACGGGGGGGGGGGGACTTAGAAAGAAAAAGGCTATTGTACAAGTGCGTCCGTGTGATGTGAATACATTTCAGTTTTTAAAAATAGACCAAATGTACAAAGAAAAATGTTGATAAGTTAATTATGTAAAGCCATATCTTTCTCCAGTGAAACATCAATAGCATATTTCTTGCAGTATTATCCTGGTTTCAAACATGACAGGCCTTCGTTTCCTAATCGCTCACTAAACATTTCATCTACTCCAGCCAGTTAACAAAGCAATGCTCATTATTATAATGTACAGCATAACAATTCAACAGGTGAAGAAAGAGTTCTTACCAGGAAGCCATCCGTGTACTGGAAATGAGCTCTGGAGAGGAGATCTTCAGCCGTGGGGCTGAGAGGCTTTGGGTCCGACAAAGAGCGTTGGATGCCCTTGGCAGACTCTGGGCTCAGCTGAGGAGCTGTGGGCACATCGGCATGAAGAATTTTCTGAGAGCTAGTGTCTTCAGCCACAAGCTTCTCATAGGGCACAAAGGCCGACTCCATGACTGCAGCTGGAGAAACAGGTGAAATGGGAGAATAGAGGACTTTGGGGGACTTAGGAGCTGAAGGAACTACCTGAAGAGTGTTTTCAGGATGAAGGTGGGATGAATATCCTATTTCTAATGGAGTTGGGCGCTTTTTATCTTTCTGAGGGGAAGTGGCTTTATGATACGGGGGACTCTGGGTTTCTGAATCTGTTTCTGTCTGACATCCCAAACTTCCTCCTTTGTATGTCTTTTCCGGAGCTGAAATATGTTTGACTATTTCTATCTTTGCATCTAACTGGGCCCTGACTGATGGAGTCCTTATCGTTCCAACAGGTTCAGTTTGTACAGATATCTCTGCCACGGTCTGCACCGCAATACTGGAGACCTTGGAGAAGGGTTTGCCCTCATCCACTTCCGCGCTCCCTTCATATTTCCCTACACGGGTCTTTCTTCTTGATCTATGGGAGGGATCCCATTCGTCTTGATCTTCATCATCCGTTTGAACACTTGTGTCAACGCTCTTTTTGGTTCTGCGTCTCCTGTCTGTGTAGCCTAAGTCTGCACTATCCTCATCATCTGTTTGGACGCCACTCTCCACTATCTTTTTAAGACCTCTGGGTTCACCTTCTGTGCCTTCATCGTGTTCCCCATAAAGGCCGTGCAGCTTTGGTGTGGAACTCTTCTTTTTTAGTTGCTTTTCCTCTCTCGCATCCACGTCTTTAAGAGATAGCTCAGAAACAGAACTTAACGTCCCTGGCTTGGGAACGTACTGAGTCACACCATCTGACTGGACAGCGTACCAGCCTTGGCTGTCTGGAATTTCTATCCCCAGGAGAGCAGAGGTCGTGGCAATCACCTCCTCACCAGGCCAGAACTGGTTGCTTGCAGCGTATTGGCCATCGAGAAGGACTTGATCTGTGGTCGTTTTTGGGGACACCATTTCAGAAGGATCGTAATTATATTGATACATCTGGTGGATTTTCTGCTCTTCTAAATGTTGGTGAAGCTGCTGTTGAAGTTGTTGGATTTGTTCGATATGCAGCTGCTGCTGAGCCAATGTTTCTTGTCTCATCATGAACTGAGCCTGTCTCTCTTCTTCCTGCTGGTAGAGAAGATGGTGCTTCATGGAATGCAGTTCCTCGAGCTTCTTTTGAACCATGAATTGTTCTTGTTCTCTGAACCTCTGTATTTCTTGCCGTTCCCATTCTAGCTCTTCTGCAAAGCGCTGCTGCTTCAGTTTTTCAAGCTCCAGAAGTTCACGTTCTATGTCCAGATGCTGTTGCTTGTCTTCTTCGGGGTCAATGAGAACCGTTCCTTCCTCTTCAATTCCTTCGAGGAAGGCTTCAGAAGCCGTACTAAAGACAGGCAGCGTTGGCTCAGCAACAATAGTTTCTAGAGGGAGAGGTTGTATCCCTGGGTCAATGCCAACAACGGAAGTGTCTTTTTCAGAAGCTACAGTTGTCAAAAATTGCAATGATCTTGGGAGCGCCTGGCTCTGTGGCAAGCTTGACAAGGAAGGCACTGAATCAATAGCATGAAGAGAAGGCAGGTCTCGGACTGAAGTGCTGAAAATAGAGCCAGGCTGGGTGGTGATAGCAAATGTAGATGGGATCGGAGCTGCCACCGAGGAGTAAACCACCCCGTTGGAGGATCTCAACACACTTCCATAAGGGGCTCCTAAGGAGGAGGCCATTCTCGCTTGGGAATACTGGGGTGCACTAATGCCAGAAATCACATGCCGGCTCTCTGGATATGGATCAGAAATCTTGCTTGAATAATCCAAAATTTCACCTGAAATTATAGGGGAAAGTTATAGTCCAGTCCCCCAAAACACTGTCTTTAATTCTGGTGTGGATTCTGAAAGGCAGCCCAAAGAGATGAGTGATAAATATGAGCAATAAAGCGGGAAGGAGCTACATGCAAATCTTCAACATTTGATTGGGCAGGACAGGAAGAAAAAAAGAACATTTCTGAGCATGCGGGCACATGCAGGTACCTCTTTCCATAAAACTACTGATGAAAATTGAAAAAAAAAAATACATGGATAAATTCCAACAAAATTTGCCACACTGTTGAACATAAAGCCTAATGAAAGGGGGAAAGGCAAAAAAAAAAAAAGGCAAAAATCATCCTGAAATGAGGTGAGCAACGTTGTTACTAAGTTTCCAAGAAAAGTCCGATGTCTTGTCATACTGACCTGTAGTGACTCTGCCAGAAGTCAAGTCTACCGCTAGATCGGCCGCCCCAACCTGGTACTCAAGGGCATTCCTGCTTTTATACGGATAGAGCCCAGCCTCAGATAAATTGGTGTCTGACATTGAGGGCTTCATGCCCCCAGTTCCCCTGTAGGCATAGGAGGACCCAGAGCGCTCATACTGGTAGTGGTCATCCCTGTAGCCAAAACGATCTTCCGGGAGGGCAGTTGCTGGCGCTCGAGTGGTGCAGCTCCTCCCAAATGGCAATTTGTAAATCACATCACAACAAACGACTCTTTTCCCTGCGGTCAAATCTACAGGTTTTTCATCATCTTCTATTACAGTGGTAAAAAATCCTGAAGTCGTTTCATCAACGGTCACCCTCGTTCTGTAGGATTTTGTAGTGCTCAGGTCAACTACACCACTGTCCACTGCTTTGTGAGCAGCAGAAGCACTGATGCAACCATTGGTGATCCCAACCGGAGGGGCGGTTGCAGGCTTTGAAGCGGCCCAGGCGAGGGCCAATGCGGGCGTACCCAGGGAGAGATTGATTGGAGCATCTTCTCTGCCCGCAAAGAGGGCCTGGCTTCCCATTATTCCAGGACCGGGCTCAAAAGGCTTTGATGTTGTTAACTGAAGTGGAGTTGTCATTCCATGTCCAAGGTCTATGAGGCTTTCTATGCTTGCACTATAACTTAGAGTAGATGCACAGGTCACCACTGAAACGGCATCAGCCACCGGAGCTAGAGAGAGGCTGACCATGGACACAGAACTAAGATTTATGATCCCTGGCTCAACTGTGCTTACCCACTGCCCAGAAGTGTCACCTGCCACTGTCTGTCTTCTCACATCTGTGAGAGTGGCAGATAGGTCCATACAGCTATCTGATCTATCAGTGCTAGTCTTTGTCACGGTACGTAGATCCATAACATCACCAAAGACATGGGACCTTCCGTTTTCTCTGTATTTAGTTCTCTCTACCATAGGTACTGTGTCTGGGGGCATCGTTATGGAAACACTGTCTAACCCGGCATTTTTTACCAAAGACACAGCAGTCCTTGCAATCTCTGCTGTTATTAGTTCTGTGGTGCACTTAGGCACCATGCCAAAAATTGACTGTCCAGTTGTAGTGAAAGGGATAGAAGCAACAGCATTCAAAGCATCCGGGATACTCTTGCTTTGATCTGTTGTACTTTGCATTTGCAGCGAACTTATAGGCGGCATGAATAATGTCTGTGCAGCCTCTGGAGCTTGTTCCTTAAGGGGTGAACCCCCGGGCCAACCGCTGATGGCTTGGCTGGTAATGGATCCAGTTGGAGTCCCGGGCTCAGAGGGCAACGTGATAACAACATAGGTTTCCTGAGAGGGTTTAGATAACCTTGGGGATGATTTATTAGAATGTGGAGATGACGGGGAGGTGGGAGAGGTCAGTTTGTATTCAGCAGGGGAAACCAAGCTCAAAGTCATGGAGCTGGTAAAAGGCAGGCCTGCTGGCTTGGACTGTGTTTCTGTTGGTTTATGAACAGCCACCGGTAGCTGGGGAACGGCTGGTTTAGGAGCGATAGGAGGCTTTATTATTTCAGAAGGTCTGTGCGCGAATACAAGCCCTGCTGGAATTGATGCTGGCTTAGGGGGGACAGGAGGTGGGGTCGGGGTGCATATTTTTGTGACAGGAGACACACTAGTTTTCATAGCAGAGGTCTCTGCTACTTTGACAGTACTGATGGATGGTATCATGGTGGGAACTGCAGTCACTGCAGTTTTAACTGGTGGCTTCTTTTTAGGATAAATGGCTGGCTTTGGTAGAATGGGTGGGGGAGGTGGGGGAGGTGGGAGTGGAGGAGGAGGAGCATATGGTAGGGAGGGGTGAACAAGAGTTCTTTCCAAAAACGAGCATGTTTGAGAACTAGCAATGGAAGCTAGTGAAGTTTCAGATGCAGGGATAACAGAAGAAACAGTACATAAAGGAACTAGGCAGATAAATTCTTGGTCCGATACAGCATCTATTCCTGCCACATTAATGGAAATCCTTGAATATTCATCTTCAGAAAGTTTCTTTAGTTCATTAAACTTTGCCATGTCTCTTCCAGCTTTACCATCTTCTGCCAAGGCAGCAGGGACAATACTTGTGGATTTTCTTTCCACAGAAGTGGATACAAAGGAGTTGGTTTCAGGAAAGGTAACTGACCCCTGATCTTTGGCTATGGGTGCCTTCTTGGGGTGTAACACAAGAGGTTCATACTCCTCAATTGGGGAAATTGTAGTAGCCTGTGCCATTGAAACGACCCCTTCTGAATCTGAGAGTCCACCATCTAGTGAATCTCTACAGATGGTAGCGATGCCATCTGGTCCAGCTACAGGCGAGGGGGTGCCAGTGGTGTAAACAGAAGATGTAGATGATGTGAGAGAACATGCATCCGATGGGAAAACAGGGGTGGCGCTTTCTAAGGCCTCCGAGTATGTCAACATGGGCATTTCCTGGGAAATAATTTCTTCCACCTCACAGGCATAATCAGTAAAATAGTTACCATCTGTTTCTTCAACTGTGAAGTGCTGGGTAATTTTAACATCTGGAATGGGCAACACTACAGGACTTGCTGACGTTGAGTCTGAAACTGCTGAGGAAGTGCTCGAAACTAGGGAGTTACTATCTCCCGCTTCTCCAGACAGGCTCCTCTTTGTGATGGAAACTAACTCGGGGGATGACTGAGTAGGGCTGGAGCCCGGGGTGAGCTGTATTCGCTGCCGCTTCATCAATTCTTCATAAACCACGTCTGCATCTAGCAGCTGCTTATCCTCACTGGAAGAAGGTGCCACACTGTCCAGGACAACGATTTCATGACTTTCTGGCATGATGTAAGAACTAGAGACAATGTCTTCTTGAGGCATCATTGAATGCAAAAGCTCTATCCTATAATAGGTGTCTTGTAAATCAATGGGCTTTTGCATAGATTTTTCATAGATTGGCTCTGGAGGGGTTTTCTGCTCTTCCTCTTGGCTAAATTCCTCACACTCCTCTTGTTTTGAAATGAGGCTGGAGTCCCCACTGTATGCACCCTCTACTAACGATTCATAGATATAGTCTTCTATGAGCATGCCGCCATACAAAGGCTCCTTCTCAAACACCTCTTCCCTTTCGTTTTCACCTGGAAGAGGTTTGGCTACCTGAGAAGCCTGCACCATTTCTTCATAGACCTCCTCTCCGCTTTTCAGAACCTTCTGATGGTTCCCTTGCTTGGCCATGGTGCCGGGCTGCTCCTCTGTGGGGGAATAGAGCGAGACAGCTGTTGGCAGCTTATAAACCTTCTGCACTTCTATTATTTTTTCCGGACTGATTTCAAAAGCTTCAGGGTCAGATTCAATGCTGGGTGAATATTCAGAGCAGGAAGATCGATGCAGTTCCTCCATTTCTGCTGCCTGGCGCAGCTCCTCTGTCGGGGAAGCGTCCTCTATCGGAGAAAGGTTACTGGGTGGCGTTTTTGGCCGCTCTCTCCTTCTCTGGGCTCTGAGCTCATCTTTGTCTTTCTTAGACTTCTTGCTCGAGCTCTTTCTCTGCTGCTGTTCTAGTTCGCGCTGCTTCTCCTGCTCCTTCAACAACTCTTCCTCCTCCCTGAGTTCCTCTTCCTCGGAAGAATCTTCAATCGTCGGGAGGAGAGGCCCATGGGTCCGGTGCCTGGCTTTACGCTGCTGCTTGGTTTCTCCCCCCATTTTTTTGTGACTGGGACTGCTGTCACTGTCTTCATCGAAGGACGAAACCGAGGTGGGAGACGTCCCTGGGGTGAAGCTGGAAGCATGCAGACTAGAAGATCCTTCTCCCCGTGATCTGTCCTCTGGTGAATCTGTAAGGCTCTCCATTTCTAATTCTGGCTCTTCATCAAAGTATAAGCATCTCTTGGGTGTTTCTGACCCTTCAGAAAATTTATTTGTGATTGTACTGTTAAGTTCTATTGTTTTGAAGCGGCGAAGACCTCCTCCCCCTGTTGCAGTAATTTCTTCACTCTCTTGGCTTTTCGTCTCTCTGTATTTTGGTTCTGGGCTTTCATCGAAAGCCTCGTCGTCATCGTCATCATGCCAGGAATGACGCCTTCCGGAATCCTCTTCATAGCCTGCACTACTTTTGCGTGACACCCTCTTATGCTTTCCACCTATTCCTTTTTTTATCTTAACTTCTTCCTTTTTCTGAGTTTCATTTGCACTAATTTCTTTTAACTGTTTCCTGATGTATTCTTCATCTTCGGAACCGGAAGCATCTTCATCTGCGCTCATTTCCATGATTTGCTTCCGAATGAAGTCCTCATCATCGCCTGAGCCCGGACTGTCTTCTCCTTTGCCTTCATCATCGCTGCTCGAGGAACCGGCGCTGGCCTGTCTCCTCCTCCTTCGTGGCACAGGGGAGTTTTCGCTCTCACTGCTGTCCTCCACAGAGTCATAGCGCTGCCTTCTGGCAGAGGCACTCTCTGTCCCCCCTGCTGTCCGCTTGGGCCCTTTCTGGGGGGGCAAAGTTTCTTTACTGCCTCGTTCAGGGTCCCCTTCAGCTCGAATGTCTGGTTTTCTCAAGCCTCCTTCCTCAGAACTGAGTGGTTCTGAGGTCACAAGCAAGAGGGCCGTTTCTCGGGAGGCCTTGGTCTGCTCCGCAGAAACGCCTTTGGTCCTTCCAGACTTCTCCTCCACGAGGCTTGTGACCTGAGCTTCCAGAATGGACAAGACCGTGCTTTCCAGCTTAGCCAGGTCAGAGGGACTAGCTGGGCTGCCTCCTGGTGAAAGAGACTCTTTCTCAAAGGACCCTTTCAGCCCATCCTTTTCATCCGTCTGAATGAGGCTTGGAATTTCACCAAGTGAACTCGAGACACCATCAGAGGAATATCCTGTATCACTCAAGCCTTGAGGGCTTTTGGGCTGCTGAGAGCTTGATATATCTGATTTGCTTTCTTCTTTTTCCTAAAACATATATAAACATACAAACACATATTAAGACTTATCTTTTCAAGATAATAATAAATTCACCAACCAGTTTAACTGTAATTGTGAAAATCTTGAGAAAGCATTCTGAGTAACAAAATTTGGTTAAGCTAGAGCTTTAAATTTTGCATTTAAGCAATATAAAATACCACTTAACTTACATCTTCCCCAATTAAATAGAAAATAACTTATTCTCAATATCGTTCAGGAAAATTTTAAAGTGCAGTGCTATATTTAATGGGACCAGCATCTTATTTAGATTTAACAGGTAGTATAAGAATACTTTGGCGCACATTCAGTTAATAGAAAAATTCAGGTTGCATAACATTACAAACATCGCTAATAAAAATGGCACTTTTAAGTGAGGATAAATTGCATGTAGAAAAGTCAAGGTCAAAACTATTTCAATCTTTAAATTTACTATGAGTTCAGTTTAATTTAGTTTGAGTTATTTTTAAAAAAACTGTTCTGAAGATAAAATGGTAACAGATACGTAGAACAATCCATTATTGATTTATTGATTGATTTATTAAATTTATACTCTGCCTCTCTTCACTGATGAAGGGGAACGCAAGGCGGCTTTAACCTTTAATATGCCACTGACTTATTCCAGGCTGCCTGCTGGCTCCTGAGATGGACGGTTGCCCAATGAAGTCCTTCAAGCCTCTGGCTGATAATAAGTTAGCATTCTAAATCTCAGAATAGCTGACTTTAATAAGGGGAAAACAGTAAGGATTCCATGAATGAAAATCCTTCCCAAAAAAATATTAAGGAGCACGGGGAAACAAGACAATCACAGCCCAAATACAGATGACACTACGGAGAAAATAAAGCAGGAGATGAAACTAGCAGAGTTCTCTGATAAGCTATGAAACTAAAAGGATGGGCATTACAAAGGGAAAGAAAAGCATATAACATATGCATGGTATTTGAGAATAGTCCAAATCTGTAGGTAAGGCTCAGAATTTGCTGAGACTTGCAATAAACACCAAAATTAACAACAGAAAATGTTGTGTGGAACAAGAGGAAGGTTGGCGAGTTAGAGATATTGGCTATAGGTTAAAAAAAATAACAGGGAGAAGCAGAACTATTTAATTATTACATTTCATCTGCCTTTTTACAAAATAAAAATAGTGTCATTTGGCAGAAGTTATAGTGTGCAGGGAACAATTTAAATTTAGGTCAACATATGGGAAAAATTGCCAGCAGAGTGCATAGATGTTTGAATTACCAATAGAAGAGAATATTTATAGCTCAGGGTTGAACTGTGTGTTCTTAGTACTCTCTGAGTTTGGCTATTTCCTTGCAGAAGTTTTGTTACCCAACTAGGTAACATCATCAAGGTGGAGGAGAGTATGGCTTGTTCTCTGATTACATATAGGAACTAACCATATCTAACTCTACTTACTTTTTCAAGACTAGCCAAGGTTCACTAAGTGCTTCCACCTGCTGTAAATTCCCCCTTCAATCAAGCTCCTATGAATAACTCCAAGTTAAGTTTTCTGGCATGACATAGAAATAGATTTTGTCAATTCCTAACAAGAGAGAAATGTCAAGCACTTACTGTTTTTTCTCTCACTGACTCCACAGGATAAGATTTTGGTAATGACGTGGGTAGATCTGAAAGATTTTCCTTGGGTAGTTTATGAGCTTTTGAAGTAGTTTCTGATATCAAGGGATGATCTTCCCGCTGTTTTGTTTCTAGATGCATTTCAGCTTCTGGCTTTTCTTCAAGCAGTTGCTCTTGTTCTGGTATGTGTTCGCTTTTGGGGAGATGGTCTGAGGCTTCTGACAATGGTCTTTGGACACCACTTGTCTCAGAAGACTTTGGTTCTACCCTGGGCAATTTCACTTGTTTTAATTCCTTAAATTTCACAGAATCTTTTAAAAGCTGATCAGCAGAGGCCGTTTTCATTATTTTTACTGGAATTCGTTTTGAATCTTCTTTCTGAATTTGATCAGAAGATAGTATTTTGGCCAATTTTGCCTGCTGAAATTTTGGTTCAACTTTCACAATTTCGCCATCCGAGGCTACTTTTGTCACTTTGTCTCGGTAAATCTTTGGATCTGGCTTTTGAATGTCTTGCAGGATTTTATCAGCTGATGGTAGTTTTTCCAAGGTCATCCCATCCATCTGACTCTGATCAGCAGATGGTAATTTGACTTGAATGGCTGGATCATCCAGTTTTACCAGTTGATATTTTGAGTCTTCGGATGGAGGTATTTTTGCATGTTCTATGTTTATCTTATCATGTGAACGCTTATCAATTATAGCCAATTTTGACTCTTTTTTAAGAATTTGATCAGCAGATGATGATTTTCCCAATTTTTCCTTTTCTGCTTCTTTTGAAATTCCTTGAATGATTTTATCAGCAGATGTTGTTTTTGCTAATTTTCCTGGTGAAAGTTTTGAAATGTCAATTTTAAAAATTTCTTCTTGGATCCTACCAGTAAATGTCTTTGTTAAAAGTGTGTCCTCCTTTACTTTTGGATCCTCTTTCTGAATTTCTGAACCAATCTTTGGTTTTTCAGACCCCAGGGCAGGTTTTGCTGAAATCTGCTGTTGTTGGTGCAACTCAGCAGGTTTGGACTGACTTTGAAGGGCAGGATTTGATGGTCTGACTGAGGATTTTGGAAACACAGGAGGTGTGATTTTTTCTATATCCCCAAGTTGTCCTGATAGGGCCCTTTGAGTTTGGCAGTTTAAGCATAACCATTCTTGAACCTAGAATTTAATGAATGGCATTACATTACTAAAAATGTATCTTACTAAAATAGTAACATTGATACTTGTAACTCTAAACAGCATCCTGACTTTAAAAACAAGGTAACTTATGTGACAACTTACAATTCTAGAAGCTGCCTTAGAATAGTCAGGAGACATTTGCTCAAATGTCTCAAAATGTCTCCCTTTCTCCCCCACCCCCAAACAACAACAACAACAAACTATGGAATTTGCCTAATTGTTTCAATGCCCTCAGGAGCAGCTCATGTTGCTTTAATGTGTTCCATGTTTTCCTGTCATGAATAATATTTCTGATTCAAGACTTTCCCTTAAGTTCCTGTTTTTCATTGTTATTCATAAAAGAGTCATTTGACTTCTCAATAATAGAAATAAATTTTCTAAGATGGCCAAAGGGACAAACAGCTTCCCCAACACTTCCAAATTTCATGAATGTGCCTATGTGAAAGTTTTTGTGATTGGACTACACAAAAATAACATGACTGAATTCAAGATGGCCTTTAGTAAGCTACCTGCACTACTATTTTTAATAGTGTGTAAGAAACACATGCTATTTAATAAATACATAATTTCAGCAATTCAGATATACATATCCATGTATTATGTATAATCAGTTACATTTCATAAACAATTAATGCCTATATAATTACTTATATTGATTCAAAGACTAACCCAAAATGAATAACAAGAGTGAATTACCTATGGGAAACAACCTGGAGCTTAGGAACTGAAGTTGTGAGCTGATATTTTATTTTGTGTTATATTTCACTTACTGTTTATTTGTATCTCGGTTATTAATTTACCAAACCAGCTTTTCTCAGTTTTGCTCTATCTCTTATAACTTAGATTATTTTATTTGCTTTAATTTTCATTTGTAATAATTCTTATTCTCCTTTTGCATTTTATATTATGCATTTTATACAGTTAACTTTTGTAAATATAACATTATTTTTAATTATTATATATAAATTTTAGCCTTACTATGTTTTAACTTTGGTTAGTCTATTATAGCTTTGCTAGTCTATTTATGATTTGATTTGATTTACACGGCTACCCATTCCCCCCTCCCAAATGATGCTGGGTGGGGTTTACAACCTTAGGAACAAACACCTGTAAGCCACCCAGAGTCATGAAGTGAGATGGGTCGATAGATAAACTGAATAAATTAACGAACAGACAAACAGATAAAAATATGGGCGATACAAAAATGGAACAGGAAGTAAAAGGCACAGCATCTGCAGAATCATAAAAAGCCCTCGACATAGTGAACAAACAGACTGTGTTCCACATTCAGGGTCCCAGGCTCAGGCGCAGATGACGCAACCTCACTCCAATCTCAGGGTGGATGCACCAGGGCCCGAGGAGGAACCCACTTCTGCTCAGTCTCGCTCAGGTCGAGGCAAATCCTGTCCCTCCTCACCTGGAGCCCTCCACCCCCACAGGCGCTGGGACAGGATCTCTGGCACAGATTTCTTGCCCCAGGGGCAACCACGTCCTTGGGATTCCGGCACGGAGGCTGCACGCCTGTCAAAGAAGTCCCATCGGGACTGGGGGAGGGTCACTTAGCCTTCTGGGGAAACCAGCTTGTTTTTAGAATTTGCACAAGGAAACTCCAAATGACCCAGTTAAGTGCATGGAGCAACCAGGGACATGCCTCTTTATAACCTCCAGGGTTAATATTTGGTTAAGAGTAATTTATTTATTATTTATTTTATTTAGCTGATTGGATTTATATGCCGCCCTTCTCTCTAAGGACTCAGGGCGGCTCACAACAATTAAAAAACAATACAATACAAAATTTAAAACAGTATTAAATTTTGATTAAATCCAATAAAT
>JANHGC010005412.1:58542-69421 GCA_027560395.1 Boaedon fuliginosus | reverse complement strand
TGACTGAGGAAGAGAGGCGGGCAGGGGTGGGTTTCAGTCGGCTCAGTCCCCCTGGAAATGAGGGAGGAAGAAAGGAGGGAGGGAGGAGGAAAGAAGGAAGGAAGATGACAGTCCCATAAAAAATTACCCAGGCAACACTGGGTAATCAGCTAGTAACTTATCTCAGAGAACCTTCTATTTTCCATAAACTGCTGTCAGTTTGGTGTTGATGTCATCTTCTTAAAATATTGTTTGTATAGTATGAGAAGCAGAAACAGTAATACAATAGAAAAATAATGTGTTTTGCAAGCAAAATTGGGTATAGATTATGAATTAAGGTATTGAATTCCCATAATGCTTTGCAGTAAAATGGGTCTATGTAGAAAGTTCTATCTAGTTTTGAGTGGGAATTGGTCAGTGCTCTTAGGATAAAGAGAAAAGAGATTCATGAAAGCAAGTACAGTCCTTGTTGACCTGGATGATGACTCATCCAGTATGGGTTTCTTTAAATTACATCTTACATTTTGTTAATGGGAGAGAAACTTGTCTGTCTCCTCTAAGATAAAATAAAGAGTAAGCCCCATCAAGGTATTTTTATTATTTAGAAAATTTGGTGATGTTCAATGTTTTTATTGAAATTAAAAGCATAGGCAAAGTGTTCTTATTGAAAAGTATTTTTTTTAATCTGTTCTTTAGATAACCAATCTAAGAAATACAATCTTTACTGTAACCCATATTTGCATCAACTTTCTGAATTGTGGATTAATTTCCAGAAAATGTTTAAAATTTCCAACATATTGCAACCAAACAGTCAACTTTCTGAAAAGGCAGTTTTCAGCTGCAATTTGCTACTACCCAAAAGATTAAGCTCTCTGTCTAATTCAGCTATCAAAAAACCCTCAAAAGGGTTTTCAGATAAGGAAATCAGTGGAAAATTGTTGCCTGCTATTTTCTGAACCTCTAGCATTAAAAAAAACAGTTAATGGTTTTATTAGCTCTTAGTCATTATTTATTATGTGTGTTCTTTCCTCCTCAAATCTAGGGGATAAGTATTGGGTTTTTAAGGAAGTAACAGCAGAACCAGGGTACCCGCACAGCCTAGTGGAGTTGGGCAGCTGTCTTCCCCGGGAAGGGATTGACACAGCTTTACGGTGGGAACCTGTAGGCAAAACATACTTCTTCAAAGGAGATAAATACTGGAGGTATAATGAAGACAAGAGAGCAACAGATCCAGGCTACCCCAAGCCAATCACTGTGTGGAAAGGGATTCCACAAGCTCCACAAGGGGCTTTTGTCAGCAAAGAAGGCTGTGAGTATAAACATGTTGCATTTGGTTCAATAGCACTTCATGTGTAGTTTTTACTTTTTGATAAGCAAACTATTTGGATGGCTATGGCCAAGCAATCACAATAATGCAAAGACACATGCTTATAAGCGGATTCCTGATCAAGCAATACATACGTATTCTGTTCTTGGAAATTTTGGCTAGGCTTCTGATTCACTAAATCCTGCATTTCAGCTAAGCTGGATTGATTTCATCGGTGAACTTTCTTCTGACCTTAAACAATAAATGGATGCTTATTCCTATCCTCATTTTTCAAATTCTTTCTGATACAAATGAAGCAAATGTAATTTTCTACATGGAGGAAAACCTAAATAATTGTTTCTTTTTACTCTGTCTTCTGAAGTATGGCTAGTTTTGCCATATACATAATTCTCCACTTTATCTCCACTCCTTAGCATGCAGATTTTCTATACTCTGACTTGCAGCAAAGTATTTGATAAAATACTCCATGACATGCTGATTAATGTAACAAGCTAGTTAAGTGTGGGTTGGATTGCAGGACAATTAATTGGAATTAAAATATCTGATTTTATTCCAAATTCTGTTCAAGTTTGTATTCAGAATTAGGAATAATTTCTCATTCAGCTATGTTGAGTGGGGTGTCACAATCAGTTTGGGATTTTATTTTTCAGGATTTTATTATTTGGTTGTAAAAAAATACAACAGATTTGCAAATGATAGTGTATTGACTGTAGTAGTTAATAGTCTAGTCTAGAGAAGAGAAGTAAAATTTAAGATTTTGCTGATAGATTTGAGAAAGGGCCTGAAAGTAAAAATAAATCTTAAAAAAGATATATAAATGTTTTTCACTTATGAAGCAAAAGTCAAATGCAGCTGTGTACGATGAAGGATACCTGCTTTGTTAACAATAGTCGCAAAAAAGATCTTTGGTTCTTGATTGCAGACTGAAGATGTAGACAAAAATATATTGTGGCTGAAAAAGACGGAAATTCAATTTTAGGCTGCATCAAATGCAATTACCAAATCATAAGAAGTAATCATTGCAGTCTATTCTGTTTATTAGGCTCCACTTCAAAAATGTGCCCAATTCTGGACAGCAATTTGTCTGAGAAGCTTTAATTTGGTTTCCTATACATAATGGCCTCAATGACTGATTCCAACTGTGATTCTAGTGGTTCATAAATGAAGTAATAATCTCTGCTTTCTTTTTCAGTTTATACTTACTTTTATAAGGGTAAGGAATACTGGAAGTTTGATAACCAGAGGCTGACTGTGGAGCCAGGGTATCCTAGGTCGATTCTCAAAGACTGGATGGGTTGCAACCAGAAGGAAGTTGAACGAAGCAAAGACCGACGCCTCTCTCATGATGATGTTGATATTATGGTAACTATAAACGATGTGCCTAGCACCGTTAACGCAATTGCAGTTGTGATCCCCTGCATTTTATCTCTGTGTATCCTTGTCTTGGTATACACAATCTTCCAGTTCAAAAATAAAGAGGTCCAGCAAAGCGTAACATACTACAGAAGACCTGTCCAGGAATGGGTATGACAAGTTCAGTAGCTCATTTGGTTCATGAGATGATGATGATGGGCTGCAGACATTAGAAGGCGGTTTGATGGATAGCCTGCCAAACAACTTCTTCAAGAGATGTGAGTCAGAGAATTCTGGGACTGAAAACAAAAACAAAAATCAACTAAACCCAGGTGGCCTTGCACTGTAGAGCCGCTTTCCTTCTGACTGCCTCAGTGCCGTGTGTCTCAGTATGACATATTTGACCAACCCACTCAGTGAGTGTTGGGAGACCTCAAGAGAAGTTTGCTTCAACCTTTTTTCAATTCACTTGAGCAATCTTCGTCAGTGCCCTCTTTTAAACCCAGCATTTGCCAGTGTAGCCAACCACCTATTGAGTCTTTTTTTCTACACTTGCCTCATAAAGAGACAATTCTGTGGGTCACAAAAGGAACAGTTCAGTACCTTCTGAAGAGGACATTCTGAGGCTTAGTCATTCTGAAAGATTTTAATTTATTACAGGATCCAGGCAATTACCTGAATACCATTTTTTTTCAATACCTGCTGGTCAGATGTTTTGTACATTCATGGTAATGTTTCCACTCTTCAGCAACAAACACAAGGAGCTCTTAAGAGGTAATTTTGTGTAGACCACAACTTCAACCAGCTCTAATGTCATTTCAGATCACCAAAACTAACAGAAATGAAATTTCTGAATTCAACTAGTCTGCAAGACTAAAAAAATAGAAATTACAAACACTAATGATGTGAATGCAGACCTTAATGATTTTGTTTTTAATGTGTCATGTAATAAATATTTAAATGTCATATTACCACTATTTTAAGTTGGCAACAATAAATTGTTACCATTATAAGATGAAATGTATGTTCCATGATATTTTCACCCATTTATATAAGAGAAAATAAATCACATATGAATTAGAATAGTAAAATTTGTGGGCAAGTTTGCAATGGGAATTTGTTTGCAATGATGGAAAGGGTGACATAAATCAAGAAATATATTTTAAAGCTTATAATTTTAAAATTTGACAGTGTAATTAAGCCACTGTTTATTGACATTAGTGTATTTAAATATAAGGGTAATAAGGGGTGCAACACATGACTAAGGGGGAGATAAAGGCCTTCAGAAGATTAGAGCTGGATAGAGCCTCTATGTCAATGTCCTTGGCTTCATCTGCAGGCTATCTTCCCTAGTTCCCCTTAGATGTTGCAGCCCAAACTAGGACCATTTGCCATAGCCAACTCACCACAGGACAATTCAACCATTCAGTTTATTTAAAATAATGTAAAATTATTTTAACTTTTGTCATTCACATTTCATTTTGTCTCTCCTTTTGCATCTTTTCTTTAATGATTCTATTCTACCCTTTCTTCGATAATAGTGTAACTCCTGTCCTGCGGCAAGTTTGTGATGCCGTTTTCTCACAGCGAGTTGGCTGTGGCAAATTAGCTGCAGCAAGTTGCTCTAGACCCATTGCAGCCAATGTCCAGAGATTCAAATATAGCTTGATGGAAATAAGAAAAGGAAGGTCTTGAGATCAATCGACAGATTTTAATTGAATTTTTAAATTTACAATTTTTATTTTGGATAGACAATAAATGGATAGACTAGCGCATAAGTGGAAGAGAGTGGGAAAGAGAACCAGCCACCCCAGCCTTGGGATATTCAGTCTCCCAGTAGGCCTTCTTTGGAATTTGTCTCAGCCAAAAACCATTAAACTTCTAAAACTGCAGGCACTCAGGCAAGTTAGGAAGAACTTATAAGGCAGTTTCATATTCAGTACAAAATATTTTGTTTTGGATAGTGCCTAAACAAGGCAATCCTAAACATGGGTGAGATCCAACTGAGCAGCCTTTCGGGGTCTGCTCCCGTCTATCTCTGCTCTTCTCTCCGCTGCAGCTCTTGCTGGGAGAGCAGACTGCAGTTTAGCAGCTATCAGCCGCCACTTTGGGTCCTCTAAGTCCCATCCGGAAAGCGCTGTGGCTGAGAGAAACAGCATGCAACACGGCTGATATATGTTGTAACTGGAAACATACCAAATAGTTTAGCTTGAAGAAAGATTGTAAAGCACTTCTTTAACAATACAAAGGCAATGGTTTTTAGGGGAAGCATGTTGACGTAGCCTTGGGGATACCTTTTGTGTGCATTCAACATGAAATGCAGTACAGACTGTATGTGATAATAATGTGCTATTATTATGTACCAAATTGGTATGAGCACACCATCATTTTAAGCACGATATGACAGAAACACAGGTTAATAGCACATGCATTTTCAGTCCTAATAGTCAAGGTCTTCAGCCATCTCATTGCAAAAACATTTTAAAGATTTGGGCAGAGTAATACCCACTTATGTTGCAAATGTTAATCTTTATTTTAGGCTCATTTGTTTATAAGATTTTACTGTACCCATATGCTATTAAGCAATCTTTCAATATATTTCTAGACCTGTATGAATTGCTCTAAATATAGCTCGTACTTTGGAATTAATCCAGTTGAGACTTAGAAAATGATCATAGCAGCTTTTTCATAGAAAATTAAGAATCAGCTTAACGGTTATTTCTTTAGACAATTTATAAAGTGGGTAGGATTGAATTTGATCACTGAGAAGCCAAAGATTTCAGTCTACCATACTCAAAACTACTAAGTTTACTAGAACTGAATTTCTGTTATTTTTCTTTTTTCAGCTAAATCCAGTTGGATTTAATGCCAAATTATTAGACTACAGTGTTGGTTAATAGAAATGTATGCCGATTTGATATTTCTTGGGGATTAAGTTTGTACTTCCTCTCTTTGATATTGGGTTTAGTATTATTGGCTAGAATAGTGTTGAGGGGTCACATCTCCCACCTTCAGAATCCAAGTGTATTGAGAATTGCTGCTGCAATTTATAGAAATGGATAGTTCATCTCAAGCCTTACATCAAATAAAATAATACTTTATGTACTGTGCTCAAGCTTGGTTTATAGTACAAACTTGGATTAAATTATTTCAGCCTTAGTATTTCTCTTTCAGACATATAGGACTTAATAGACATTTTCCGTTTTCAGCGCTGATATGAAAAGGCCTGCTTGCAGATGCATCTCAAACTAGCAGCTAAACCTTTCTTCAATGTTACTCTATCAATTATCTTAAAATATTTGTCGTCCCCTTAGTTTTGGGCCCAGATTAAAGCTTTGTAAAATAACTTGATTCGTTCCTATATGGTATAGCTGCAGTTATACTGTAAGATTTAAATTCATTGGCAAAAGTGTTGCTATTATCCATTTCTCAGTCTCCAAAGTGGCTGAATCAAATACATAGTTTGTCTTATTTTTATGGAGAGCTTTTAAAAAATTTGGAGGAAAAAAGCACAAATATTGGAAGCGTGACCTCACCCACTGTTAAGAATATGTCACACACCAGATTTGGCTGTTAACAAAAGCTATACACTTCTACTATAATACAAATGAAATCAAAGACTGATAGATTTATTGAAAGAATTTATCTTTTCCAAAGGGCTACAATTTTGTCAAATTCATTCTAAAACAAATATCTGTACCACATCATTAAAATTCTTTAAAATCTGATTATCTCATTAATGGTCCAGGAAATCTGTCAGTTTCTAAGATGCAAGTTACTTTTATTTTTCTTTACTACCATAGCAAAAATGTTAATTTCAGCTTACTGCTTTTCTACATACACTCCGCAAATAGAGCCAAATGATGGAAACAACGTCTGGCCCTGTAAATTCCCATCGTTTCCCGGATTATGACCTGATTTACATAAATTCAGTTTTACTGAACATTTTCTAAATGCATACAAATGTGAACTTTGCACAGAACACAAAATAGTACAGCATCAAGAAGAACATGCAACCTGTAGAGTTATGCAAGGTTTTCCAGAACAGTACATAAATTGGGGGTTGGCTATAAGCCACTGGGCTCATTCAGTAGTTAGATGCTATGGTTTGTTGCAGCCTTTAATCATGATCAAAGCCTTCCTTGGTTACAATATATAGTTAGCAACGAATTGCCTTTCTTGGTATTTTAATTAAAGAATTACTATATCTACGAAGGAACTTTTTATTTAAAAAGTGTAAGTTAACTTAGCTCTGTTGTCATCCCATAATCTTATACTACTAAAAGTCTATATTCAATTTATATTGGCTGTGAGTTAAGTTTTTCCTAGCTTCTCTCAGCAATGTAAAAGTATGAAAACTGCAGGTGTCCACACTTATGAGTCAAGAGAGCAAAGGTTGATTTTATTGAAAGAGGCTATGCAATAGGCAACAGTTGAAGGTTAAATATGTAATATTTTTCATTTAACTCCAGCTTACCCCATTCTTTTATCTATGTGTGTCATGCATGAGCTAGAGAACAGATGACTCAGAGTCAGTCTGATCACTTACAGCACACGTATCATCACTTCAAATGGGAGATACAAGGCGATTCTGCTAAGGAATACATATACAGCAATGTTTTTACCATTTTAGTGTATATTCAAGACAGCAAACTACAGTACACTAATTTGATAGATAAAGCAAAAGCTGCAGTCTAACATGTACGGCTCTTGTTGGTTCAAGTCCACCTCAGTGTCCATACCAATTATTTCAAGGATTAAGGTTTATTAAAGCTTTAACCTGATTATGTTTCTATCATAAAAGTTCTCCAATTCCAAATTATATAACTGCAAGTTCTTTTTTTAAGCAACAACAAACATTGTAACCTTGGCTTTAAGACATTGGAGCAATATATTTTTATATTAAAAGATAAGCATGAAGGCATCAGAAAAAAACCATTTAAAATTAAATCTGTTTTTCCTGATAAAGACTTTCTATTAAAGAACAGATAGAGTTCTCTTTGGCTTTTCAGTGACTTCACAAATGGACAAACCAGATTTACATAACCTCCTAGAAATCTTACTTACTGAATGTTTGGCTTTGTTGAAATATTCCATAGATTCTTTCAGCTCCTTAAAATATTATGTTCTGGATATAGAATGATGCATGATATTAACATGCTACATTGATCTGATCTTGCTGGCTAAGGGAAAGTTATCTTGAAAACTTGCAATACTGGAAAAAAATAATTACTTTCCTTATTGTGATTGCATGTATGTATGAAGTTCTAAACTTTACCTCATGAATTAATGAAAGCAAAAGAACAAATTAACAAAACAAAGGGTTTTTTCTTTTTCTTTTTTCTTTTTCAAGTCTTGCTTGCCAAGAGAAGGGAATTTAGAATAACATGGTTTTAAAACTATGATTGTGGTAGAAATCTCCTTCTTGGACTGGACGAATTTGCTTCAGTGAGCAGTCCAGATCACAATTTGGCATTTCCCACCTGCAGTGTTTCTGGAGCACATCATGTCAAGCTACAAAAGGGAAAAGAAATTATTAGCAAAAAACATATTTGAAAGGTTTTAGTTCAGACAAAGTCCAATTCAAAACCAGTACCCCAAATTAAAACTAAGTTGCATATAGAAACATCAGTCTCAAAATTAGGAAGTATTTATTTATTTATTTATTTATTTATTTATTTATTTATTTAGATTTATACCTCGCCTCATTTCCCCAATCAAGGGGAACTTGAGGTGGCTTACAACAGTAAAACCCAGTTTAAGCCCAGTATTTCTAGTCTGGTGGCATAAGGGATTTTATTGCGGGTTGAGGAGTGAAGTACTCTTCTTGTGAAATACCTCTGGACTCGCTCACTTGTGTTAATGTCTGATATACAGTGGGGATTCCAGATAGTTGAACTATATTTGAGAATTGGTCTGGCAAAGGCTTTGTATGCCCTGTTTAGAAGTGCAATGTTATCGGAGAAGAAGCTTCGCAAAATTAGGTTAACAATTCTTAATGCCTTTTTGGTAATGCTGTCACAGTGACCTCTGGGGCTTAGATAATTTGAGATGGGTAATCCTAGGTCCCTTACAATGTGAGGGTCATCAACGAGATCATTTCTAATTTGTATTTGGTGTTCTGGTTATTTTTTCCAATGTGTAGGACAGAGCATTTGTTGGGTGAGATTTGGAGTTGCCAAATATGCGACCATTCTGACATGTAGTCAAGATCTATTTTTAGGGCAGCGGAGTTGTTAGCAATGTTAAATAGTTTTACGTCATCAGCAAAAAGGACACAGTTGCTTTTAATGTGATTGCATAGGTCATTAATGTAGATCAGAAAAAGTGTGGGTACTAAGATGCTGCCTTGGGGGGCACCGCTGTTGACTGGTGCTGGATTTGATAGGGCCGTCCCTATTTTGACTTTTTGTTGCCTTTTGAACAGAAATGCGGCTATCCACCTGTGTAGATGCCATAAGAATTTAGTTTTAGCAGTAGTTTGTCATGCACCACTGAATCAAATGCTTTACAGAAGTCAATGTAAATTGCGTCTAGACTTTGACCTTGGTCAAGATGTGTAGTCAGGAGCTTCTGGTTTGACGACGATGACATGAGGAAACACGCGAGCTCTTCGGTTTCCCCCTCGGCCTGCCAGTCTGAGGGCATGTACAGGGGCCTAGGTTCCCTCGCAGGGGGCACGAAGTGAAGGAGTGTGGTGGGAAGGGTTGAGGGGATATGCCAATCCCCTCTCCACCCATCTTTGGCTCTAGCTAGGATCGACCAGGATGGCGCCTAAAATGGTGACTATCTAGCCGAACTCATCCTGGACAAGTGAGTGCAGGTGAAAGAAGAGATAAACTCCAATACAGATGCTGGGTGGGCTCAAAAAGAGCTGAAAGCTGAGAATTGATCCCCAAAAGCCAGCTGGACTGAAAGGAAAAACACAGACTGAGAGAAGAGGTGACATAAAAGGGAGGCATCCTAACGTGGAGGATACCATCCCCATAACCACCCAGACCTGGAGAAAGGATTAAAATCAGAGACTCTACCCAAGCTTCTTTGGATTATAAAAGTGGGTGAGAGACATTGGACTTTTCTTTTTAATTTGGAAACACCAACGTATCCTGAAATGGAGGGAGAAAAGGCTTGTGTAGAGATATGAGAGCAACTGAGTCCTATGAGAGATAATATTGATGAAATAAAGAATATAGGGGCAACGATGATTGAAATATTAAATAATATGAAGAAATTACTGAGAAAACGGAGGAGAGAGAGACTCGGAGCTCGCTTGCGAAGAAGAACCAATGACACATGCTGCGGAAAAGATGGAGGGGAGAGAGAGAAAGACTGACGAACAAGCTGGATAAGGCAAAATGCTCATGAAATGGAAGAGAGAGACAGGTGACATGTGCTCAGTAGGAAAAAGCCATTGGAAAGCCCCAGGACAACTGCACAAGCAAGAGCAAAGACTTTTCAAAATGTTAGCTGCAAATCAGGAATAAAGTACAC
This sequence comes from Boaedon fuliginosus, assembly GCA_027560395.1. Taxonomy (NCBI): domain Eukaryota; kingdom Metazoa; phylum Chordata; class Lepidosauria; order Squamata; family Lamprophiidae; genus Boaedon; species Boaedon fuliginosus. The sequence goes on along the minus strand of JANHGC010005412.1, from coordinate 59,271 downwards.
AACAAAGATGGATAAAAAAGACAAAGAAAATGACTGGGCAGGGAAAGAAAGTGAAATTCAGGGGTGGTTGCGAAGGAGAATGAATCATCTGAAGCAAAGAAAAAGAGATGAAGGTTGAGAAGATAAGTATTAATCATGATATACTATTAATGTACTAAAGAAAGTTTTTTTAATTAACATGATTTTTTTTAACTTTTAAAATTGTGAATATCTTAACTATAAATAAATATTATTAAGTAGAAATGAGTTTAAAATGTATTAAATAATAAGTACAGGTCTATTATATGAAGAAATAGAGAGAGAAAGGGGAATTAACAGCCCTTGTAGGGTAGAGCTGAGGAGTTTGTCCAGTTCTTGTCAGACAAATCGCTCAGATTCGGTCGGACCTTGACGCCGGCTGGACAGAGTCCATTGAGGTGACTGGAGCGGGTCTTAGTCCTGTTATCTGGGATGAGTTTGTTCCTGTGGTTCCTGATGATGTGGACAAGGTTGTAGGGGCGATGAGTGCCACCACTTGTTTATTGGACCCGTGTCCCTCCTGGCTGGTTTCGGCCAGCCGGGAGGTGACATGCAGCTGACTCCAGATGGTCATAAACACATTTTTGAAGGAGGGGTTCTTCCCACCAGCCTTGAAGGAGGCGGTGGTGAGGCCCCTCCTCAAGAAGCCTTCCCTGGATCCAGCTGTTTTGAACAACTTTCATCCTGTCTCCAACCTTCCCTTTTTGGGGA
>JANHGC010005412.1:27354-48421 GCA_027560395.1 Boaedon fuliginosus | reverse complement strand
TTACTTGTCCCAGCTTCTGCCAACCTAGCAGTTCAAAAGCATGTAAAAATGCAAGTAGAAAAATAGGGATCACCTTTGGTGGGAAGGTAACAGCGTTCCGTGCCAGCCACATGACCATGGAGACATCTTCGGACAGTGTTGGTTCTTCGACTTTGAAACAGAGATGAGCACTGCCCCCCTAGAGTCAGGAACCGACTAGCACTTATGTGCAAGGGGAACCTTTACCTTAATCCCTTAATTCGAACTAACCTTAGATAAATGTATTGTGTGGAAGTAGGCTTACATTGTATGCTAATAAAAACCACCTCATTCCTGATAAAGAGTTACCATGGAAAAGGACAGAATGGACAGGGACCATGAAGATATAGAAAAGCTGATTTCAAGAGTGGATTAATTTTATGCTAATAAAACTATAGCCTTAGGCTTTACAACTTTTAGCTCACTTGTTTTGGGTCAAGAGCTGCATATGGACTGATGTGTATCAGGTCATACTCCAAAAATTATTGGGTGGACTAATTTGCTTTGAGTTCATGTTCTTTAATTAAAATTGTTATAATGAATATAATTATTTCCTAGTCACAAATTTAATAGGTCTGGGCAATGCTTTAAAGTCTGCATCAAAAGGAAGCATCTGCCTATAGCTATGCACCTTAAAATTGCTAAGATTGAGAAACACTGATCTAGAGTTTCACAGTCCAGCTATAATATCCCTACTTATCACAGGGCTTATCACAATGTGAACCCTACTATGAATTTGGGAGACAGGTTTGGTTTTACAAACAAATTTGATGAGAAATAGCTCTGGAAGTTGCTATAGAATAGAAATAATTCTCAACTTACAACCATGAATTTAGTGATTATTTGAAGTTCCAAAGACACTGAAAAAAGTGACTTACAACTGTTTTTCACATGATCAAAATTCAGAAACTTGGCAATTGGCTCATATTTACAGTTTCCCAGGATCATGTGATCACCTTTTGTGACCTTCTGACAGCAAAGTCAATGGGGAGCCAAGTTACTAACTTAACTGCATTGATTCCCTTAACAACTGTGGAAAGAAATCTTCCCATCTCTGGTAAGTCTACCATTCCCAGTCCACCTTGTATTGCTAATGCCCCAAAATGAAGATCATAGTTGTCAAATTTGCATAGCACTTGTGAGAGTTTCCCACATTGATATAAAGATCGAACTTTCCATGTTGCAATTTGTGTTGTAAATGTTGCACCAAGTATCAATTACAATCAACCATCGGATGTCCTTTCAGCTTTACCCCAACGCCATCATGCCATGGTTTGACATCTTCATGCTGTTGTCGATGATTATGATCATCATAGTCATTATAGTCACTATAATCACTAAAGACTTAGTTTGCTTGCAGTTTCGTTAGCAATTTTTAGTTTTATAGGGTAGGAGTGCTAACCCTATGCCCAACCCTCCTCACTTTATTTGGACTTGGGACTGTCTCAGTTACCTCAAAGCAGAGTTGTCCCAGGTGGAGTTATTTATTTTTATAGCCTATATTATTTGCATATAACCACTATACTTTATTTAGTAGATGGTAGTTAAACACATAACATTGAATACTGTTTATTTCAAAAACACCATCAGATTATACATTGTCAAAGTTATGATTAACCAGAGAGAGAAAGAGACAAGGAGAGCAAGGGAGAAGAAAAAAGAAAGAGGAGTCCTTAAGGCATTTATACATCTAATTGCTATTGACAGAACTTCCAGTTTTTGAAATTAAAACAATGTTAAATTTAGTATTAAAACAATCATAGCTTTCCTTGTGATTCCTTCATGAAATCTTAAAAATCTAGGTTAAACTAAACTCCCTCAGGAAGCATATCAAATCTTGATTTTCAGAAATAACAAATATCAGTGGTGACAATTTGTTCTTCCGTACAAAGTAAGACCAATTAATTAAAATGTTTAACTGCTGACATATACTTAAGTGTTCAAAGAACACGGTCTTTGAGTTCAGAGGACTTACTAGAACATCACTTTGGCTGGACAGAAAATGGCTTCTTCTGAAGTTACTTATTATAGTGGAAATAAATTGAGCCCAGCTTTGATTGTATAAACCCATTATTAAAATCTTCTTGACCACTTTGAATTACAATGTTATAAATGTATTTAAAGCATATAGCATATGAACAGAATTAACACAATGTATCTTAGTTTTCCAGTTTGTAAACAAAATTCTAAGACAAAAGTCAATATTATTCATGCTATTTATCGTGATATAATGCAATCATTTATTTTATTTATTTATTTAATTAATTAAATTTATACCCCGCCTCATTTCCCCTGTTAGGGGGAACTCTAGGCGGCTTACAACAATAAAAATACAATTCCATCATTAAAATACACACCAACAACCAATCATTCCACAGTCATCCAAGGGTATATTATTGACATTTCTTTTCTTATATATCTGCCAAAACTCTTTTGCAGATTTTTTTGCTGTGGCAAAGAGATTAGATTTATTAATAAATGTTTTATTAATAACACATAGAGTTAGTGTTTTGATATTTAAAATAAGAGTTGCATTTTACTTGTCTTTTCCTATTTCTGATGTGTTTGCTACGGAAGGAAACAACTGAGGTTTTTTTTCTATGTCAGGGTGACTGTAAATTGGATTTTTGTATTGAGTATGGTACACTGACCAATTGAGTGAGCAGCAATATTAAAAGGAAGTTAGGAATTATATAATATGATTTCTGCAGTTCTTTATTTCCTGCTGCTTTGTAAATATGGATTTCTGCAGTTCTACCTTAAACAGAATTGCAGAATAATACACTTTGGGCAATTGAGATATGTGCTTTTATCAAAGAGATGCATTATAAACACTCTACCAACCTTTTAAACCAAATAGTTTGTACTTTACATTATATATATATATTACCGATTTTATTTACATAGTGATATTCAACAAATTGTTTAAATTGGTATGTAGTTCCTCCCCCCGTCCCACACCCCAAGCTATTAAACTCAGAAATAGCCTTGTTCTAAACATGCATCTCCAGTATTTCAGGAATTCTGAATTATGAAGAATGCTAATTATTTCTGTAAGGAAAAAATACCAGACAATTTCAATGTTCAAAATGCATGTCCTTTCAAATTAACTCTAGAGGTAAGTAGTAATCTTAAATCTCTTCCACAGGTATGTGATGATTTTCCTGGCTTTATTAAGCTTCTTTAAACTTTCCTAATATTTTTGAGCTAAATCTGATGTATTATTATAGTTGTATTTCACATTTGAAATATTTTTGTTGGATTACATTTCAAATCGACTATGAACTACTTTTGATTTTGATTTGTTATAGTTGGTAATCAAATCCAATTTGCTGTGACCAAGTGTCCTCCTTTTGTCAGTCCTATTTATGTTGCTGTTGTTCTCCATTGGCATATCCTCAGAGCCATCAAGGAATCTAGGAACTGTGCCTTTTATCTCATGATTTATAGATTTAATAGGGTTGTTAATGAATTCTAATTTACTGTATCCATGAGTTACTGGTATATCATCCTTGTGTACTTTACTTGCATTTTCAACTGGTTGAGTATAAAGGAACTTCTTGTTATCTTTTGTTCCCATGTTGTCAGGAAGATGTCCATTTCCTATGCTGTCAGCTAATATCGGTGAAGATACCGATAGCAAAGATGTCTTAAACTTCAATAAATTAGAAGCATCATTGAGTGGAGGCTTTAATTTATCTAACACACTGCAGTTAGAGTCTGGCAACTCCCGGGGCTGGTATCTCAAGTCATTATGTCCCATTAAGCCTGAAATTATCTTTCTTGTTTCACCTGGTGTTAATTCCTTATTTTCACAGAATACACTGGAAAGTGATTGGTTATGATATGGTGATTTCTTGATGGTCACGACACTGGAATTTGAAAGGGTGCTTGATGGACTGAGGGCTTCATATTCATTCCGCTGAATATGTTTTAAAATGGGCTCAAATTTCTGCATGGTCTTGTAAGGAGAAGGTGTGGAATTTTCAGCAGCGGGGATTCCAAGTTGATTCACTGATCTAGATTCAGCATATATACATCGGAACTCTCTGTCAAAATCATCAACAATTTTTCCTTTGAAGTGCATCACTAAACAGGTATGTACCTGGCTGCAGAGCCATGTAAAACTGAAATGAAAATAATTCAGGGACAACATGAAACATCAACATCTAATTAAAATGTGCACATTTAAAATATTGGAAATTCATTGGACAATAAATAATATTTATTTACAACATTAGTACTATTTTAAGTATGTTTATCAGAATATCTTCAGCACTATTGCTGCAATACAACAGTGTACCGTCATTATTTTAAAGCATTGAGAAAATAATAAGTGGACCAGTTTGATGGTCAAAATCTTAGATTAGTGTATATGTGTATTTATTCTATATTAGGCAATAAATGAAGGCAATAGCTGAGCATGCAAACAAGTTATTATGGTTAAATTGTTATAGATAAACATATAAATGACAGACTCATAAGAATTATAAGGAATTGGTTGCAAGCTAATTATAGATTTCAAAGGTTATACTTATGGCTCAAGAGGAGGAGATCTGTAGCCGCCCAGTGTGACTGGAGCTCATTTAGAGAAGAGTTTAAAAATGACACAGTGAGAAGAATTCTTGAGCATTTAAAAATGGTACAGAAAAATAATTTTATTAATCTCAAAAAATATAATCCTTGATGGGGAAATTTTAATCAAATTATCATTGACATCTAATCCCCAAATCCCTTGAAAACAGCAGATCAGACTGCCAAATTATATAACCATGGTCAACTTTCCACTGGAATTTTTTTAAGATGACATTTTGGGATGATATATTGCATACACTAAGATACTTTGAGATAGCGTAATATGGTAACGTGGCATGGAGTTGGCAGGCTTCCTGTAAATAGAAAGGGAGGGCAAAGGTAAAGCTGCTATTAAATATTTGTGTTGGTGAGTCAAATGTAGACTGTTCAGGTAGAAGAAAGACTGTGCATTATCAATCAAGGAAGTAGTTGCAATTAATGCAAAGAGAAACCATTTCCCTTCAAAATGTAGTCAAAGGTTTGCCAACTGAGGCAAAAATAACTGAATGCTAACTAGTACAATATGTAAAATGAATATTGTGCTGTTGTGCTGTATCATTTCTTGTGGGGGAAGGGTACTTAAAAGTAAATGTACTGACTGGGTGGGGTGACATTTTCTCAGGCAGTGTTGGTTCATGATCCGGGGATTCTCCTGGAAGAGATGGCAGATGGACCAGGAGAACTTTAAAACAAATACGTCTAGTGTGCTATTCTAAGGTGAGGAGGCACTGCTCATGGTCATTTGCATCCTAGTTATCTCACAATTGGACTATTGCAACACACTATATATGGGGCTTCCCTTGAAGAGCATTTGGAAGCTACAGCTGATCCAACCGGGGAAGAGAGGCGGGGTATAAATCCAATAAATAAATAAATAAAATGTAGTGCATTGGGTGCATCACAGTACACCACTCTAGTACTGCTGCTGTGTGAGCTGCAGTGACTCCCGTAGGTTTCCATATATAATTCAAAATGCTGGTTGTTACTTTTAAAATCTTAGATGGCATGGTACTTACATAATATGAACAACCTATCCACAACGATTTCCCCTGTCCCACCAGATCTGAAAGAGGAGAGAGGCTCCAGGTCCTATCAGTGAAGTACTGTTTTGGGAAGCATGACTTCTGTGTCATGCTGTCCCCAAGAGATATGCATAACCTCAACTCTGTTGGTTTTCCAGAGGTTGTGAAGCCTCCTCACCAGGCACTGGGGCCAAATGGTTAATAAAACTCTGGCATGCGGGTGTGCGACACACTGGCAATGAGGTTTTTACAGGGGCCTTAACTTGATTTTTTAAAAATTGATTTGGACTATGTACTCTGCTCTCACTTTTGTTGACTGCCCAGGAGCCCATTCATTAGATGAATAGCCCTGTAAATTACAGGATTGATCCTCCTTGGAGGTATCTGCCTGTTCTACCAGATGAGATAGGGTGGGCATATTCCAGGTGCCATCCCTTAAATGCCATCCTGTAGAACCTTTGGAAGACTACTTCTTCATGGCTACCCCAGTCCTTTTTAAAAGCCACCCCCATGAAATTTGGATACCCCTCCCATTCTTGGATACCCCCCCCCCATTCTTAGCGTGGGATGCTGTGGCACTTTGGTGGGAAAAGTTACATCTTTTGCAGAGTTTGGGGGTTAATTTTTTTGTTATGAAATGTTGATGTGAGCCACCTAGGATTATATAATAGGCACCTAGGCAGCCATATATGTATTTACTTGGAAATAAGTTGGGGAGATCCTGAGACATGTCTCAACCTAATGTGTTGCACAGGGTTATTTTTTAAATATGAAGTTTTGTACAAGTAATCCTCACAACAACCATTTGTTCAATGATCACTTGAATTTGTGATGATCCTGAATGAAGGATATTTATAACTGGTCCTCAAAGCCATTGCAGCACCCCTAGGGTCACATGATCAGAATCCAGAATTTTGGCAGCCCACACTTACTAACAACCACAGGACACTTTTCAACTCTACTCAGCCACCTATCACTCTTCACCATCTCCCTTTTTGACTGTCCTGCCCTATGCTGCCTCTGCCACTGCTGGTTTTTACTTCTTTCTCCTGCTGCTGCTGAAGCATGCCCTGCCTGGCCCTTTGTGAGGCAGAAGCTGGTCACACACAGCCTTCTTGAGGCCTCCAAGAAAGCCACATTCAGCTTCAGGAAGCAGCAGCTGCCTCACAAAGGGCCAGACCATCAGTACTGGGTGGAAGAAGATAGCCAAGGTCAGCCGGAGGTAGCAAGGGCAATGGAATGCAGGGTGATATGGGTGAAGGCAGAGTGCAGGGCAGCCAAAAGAACAGAGGTGGGAAGAGAAAGGCAGGTGGGGCAGACTTGAAGGGAAGGTTAGGATAGCAGGGCAGCAGAAGCATGATGTTCTGGCCTAATGACCATGTGGTGCTGGCCTAATAATGACAATCAGGAGTACTGAAAGGCTAAGCCATGCAGTCATGTGATATTTTGCCTAATAATTGTTTGCTTAGCAATAAACATTCCAATCCCAATTAGGACCATTAAGCAAGGACTCTCTGTATGGTGCTCTCCGTTCCTTGGAGCTAGTACAAGACAAACATGTAATATAATAATTAGGGGGATCAAAATTCCCTCGGATTTATTTCACTCTAAGGTTATATATATTTGGAATATTATAATGCGCTCCTGTGCTTGTTTTTGGGGAGGAAATGTCATAGATCTTAATAGGCTTTTATCCTAGAATGCTTTTCCCTAAGCATATTCTTTCCAATTGTTGAGATTTCCTCTTCCGCAACCTTTTCAGAATCTCTGGAAAGTATTGGACTGTGGAGCTGGGGTAGGAGTTAGAATGTGTTTTAAAATTGGAATCCTAAACTCCTGTTATAGGAGACACATTTTCAAAAAAATCTTTAAAAGAACTGAATTTGTTTTATATGTGTTTAATATGACAGTTGCAACTGTGCAATAGAAGTTCTGGCATCCTGGCTTTTTGGGTTCTTTTTTAACCATACCCTGCAATCACTCTGAATTAGAACATATTAATCCCAGAAATCTCTAGACAAACAGTCAATTCCCTTTGCAAATGACATCATTCTGAAGTATACTTCTTATATCTCACCTGTAAGTCCCTGCAAGGACTTGTTCACAGTCTATCAACACAAATTTCTCAAGGGCTTGTCCTGTAAGCTTCTTGCCAGCTTTACTATAGTATGTATCTCCACTTACAGATCGTATGCGCATGTTCTAAAATAATAAGAAAAGCATAAGAAAGATTCAAAGCTGATACTGCTGACTTTCTGTGTAGAGCTTATATATACTGTAACCCTATGAGTGAATGAATCTTGGAATTAATGGCTGAGAAACATACCTAAATCAATAAATGTTAAAAAATATTGTAAAATCCAGCACTTATGCTTCGTTAGTTCTAACAGTTTGAACCCCCAGTTTTATAAAAAAAATTCCAGAAATCTGTTGTAAATTTCAAAGGATATAAAATTGCAGTCTAAATTAAGCATATCAAATATAACTATTGCAAATGGCATGACCAGCAATTGATTTGCTTTGTGTTTTATTGGTTAATGTATTGGGAACAGTGGACATAATTTGGAATTTTGCAAATTTGATATGGTCTCTCTCACAAAGTGGTTGTTTAGATTGATGCAGCCAATCACAAAATGTCCATTGATCAGAAGGAAAATTGGGAATCCCCTGATTTTATTTCCTAGGAAAGTTGGGGGGAGGGAAAAGGAGACCCCAAAATACATTATTGGAAATTCAGGTTATGCTCAAGATGATATTTCACTTTGCAGCATGCATGATTCCCCATTATTTTTAATTAAAAGAATAAGACAAATAAAATTAGGTAGCATAAGGTATTTGGAAAGCACTAAATAATACGTTGGTGGGCGCACAATACACTGCTCAGTCTCTGATGATGGAAATTTAAAAGCCAGTATCATTTCAATAATTTCCAGGCCTTATTTCAATATTTGAAAGCTGCAGTTGCTTTGGAAGAATGGAAAAGTACTGATAACAGATAAAATGACAATAAATTCCAGATGGTTGGGGTGATGGAATAAGATACTCTTATATAATACAGTGAATTAGTCCTCAAATTATGACCATAATTGAGCCCAATCATGTTGCTGAGACAATTGAGTTTTGCCCCATTTTATGACTTTCTTGCCATAGTTGTTAAGTGAATCTGACTCCCCATTGACTTTACTTGTCAGAAGGTTACAAAAGAGAATCACGTGACACCAGGACACTGCAACCGTCATAAATATGAATCGGTTGCCAAGTGTCTGAATTTAGATCACATAACCATGGGAATGCTGCAATGGTCGTAAGTGTGAAAAATGGTCATGTCACTTTTTTCACTGCTGTCACTAAATGAACTGGTATAAATTGAGAAGTACCTGTAATTAGTAGTTAGGCTTATACTCACATTGAAAATGCCATAGTTACTCAAAAGGAAGATATCCCTGAATTGAATATAACAGGCTAAACAAATAAACAATATAAATCCAAGTAATACTTCACTTCCCAACCTAGGTTTATACTCCAGAAAAACAATCCCAGAGATTATTTTCCCCCTGCAAACACATGTATAAGAGCTCTGTGTGTTTGTGTGTGTTTGTGTGTAAAACAACTGTACAACTGTTTGCAAAATACAGCACCCTAATAACAAAATTAATTATCTTCCATTTGCATATGCCAATCATTTTCAATCTCAGATATAAATGTCAATGCACACACATTCCCTTGCTTTTTTAAATAGAAACAGCAAACAACAGCAACAACAACTAAAGTAGATAGGGTAAATGGAAGTGACAGCTATTTTTACTTTTAATACACACACACACACATACACACACGACATCCTGTACATCCTCCTGGTGTGAATGAATACATTCTTATGCCTAAGGTACCTTTCTCTCAATTTTGTTGAGCATCAGAAGTAAATTTCACGTTATTTGTAATATATAAAGGTAGCAAACCTGGATTTAAGCAAATGTGACTCTTTGCCATCTTTAATTTTGCTTCAGCCAATCAATTAAAATAATTGGATGAAAGCAATGACAGCTTTTCGTCTCCTTTTATACTGAAGCACAAGCCTAAAAATATGGACAACTATGATTGTTGACTGCTTTCCTTCAGTAAATACAGTTCATATATTAACTTCAGGCACTGTTTTGCTCTGGACTTTTGTTTGTTCAATGGGTATGTGAAAGGCTGGATATATGATATCTATCAGCACATAATTATTTGAAAAGAAATAATTATTTAATTTTTTTTACTTGCCATCCAGTTGCACCTTATGCTTCAGTCATGTTGTTTTACATGGAAAATGGATTATAACTCAATAAAGGTGTATTACTGATATCATATCATTTAACAGAAAAGGGGTAAATATGCTTGAGAAAGTATCCTGGAACGGTTGTTTGATAAGATAATCATTATGGATCCCCAAACAGTCAATGGTCTATCAAGGACCCTAGGAAGGAAGGAAAACCTTATAGTGCTATTATTGTTGTTGTTGCCTCTGATTTCAGTTATTGACTTTAGCTGAGCAAACCAACCCATGTTCATCTGAGTGATAATGAGAATAATTGAAAAAAAAAAGCAGACTTAAAATCGTATTTCTTCTTCACTTTCATGTTCTATCATATATTTTAATATTGACATTAAGTAAGAGAAAAAAATAACTAAAACTAATTGAAAACATACCAGAAAGTCATCCATGGTGACCTCCATTTTATTGCACATTTCTGTAAACTCCTTTAGGTTTTTTTCATCAAGGATCAGATAAACAGGAACACGACGTTTGTTTGAAGCTTCTATCAGATCACTGAATATTTCCATATCTGTGAATTGATCCATCACAATTGCAATCACCTGCACAATTGTTGGTAGATTGGGGTAAAGTAGAGAACAGAACAGAAGACATTGTCAAGATGGTTAGTGGATCTGTCCTATTAAACAACCCGTATACCCATATAAGACCCCTTATAAATGCTTCAGGCTGCAATTTTTTAAAACTTTCCTCAAGGCCTTTCCTGAGTAAGTATGCATAGAATTGCACTATTGGTTTGCTCTAATAAAACAAGAAGGGCAAAAATAGTTAGCACCTAAAAGATCACTTTTGAAACTGTTCCATAGTGCTTCCTCACTGGTTATTATTTTTGGATCTTTTTCTTTTCTTCATTCTGTTTTTGTGGGAGAATCAAGAAAAGGTATGGGCAACTGATTGCATTCCAGAGTTACTGAGCTTTTACAATATATATCCTTTCCATCACACAGAAGTATGAGAAGCTATTCTCTCTAGTGACACCTTCCCCCTATTTATGCATGGTTAAGACACCTTGCACTTTATAGCCTGGTATATTTATTCCAGAATTGCTTTCCCTGTCCATTAACATTTTATAATGATGACATTCCAGATGACAACATTCCAGGAAGGAACCAAGTAATTAGTCTCTATTATAAATCTTGATTACTATGAAGTGTATGTACAAACTGGGAGTGCACCTAATCCATTTTCCTGCTGCTTTCTCTCCTGACAGCAGAACATTTCCAGGAAGAATTGAAGAAAAACTTGGCTACAAGTACAGCAGAATAGGGTGGCAACATTTTGAAGAGATTACAGTGATGTAAATATTGTGAAGACGAGGAAGCAATTGCTTGGGGCCCAGAGGCCCACTATATTTCCCCTGGCAGAGCATTACTTGCCCCTTGCCTTCCACAGACTTAATTAGATGGTCAGAATTGAAAAGAAATGAGAAGAAAGGAAATAGATATATCATATCTGAACTGGAAAAATCCAGATGCCCATTAGCAAATCCTCGATTTTGAGAGTCTTGCCTTGAGGTCCAAAGAGCTCTCCTTACATCTCATTTTAAATGTTTTCCTATGTTGAAAAAAATCTTATCAACTAAGAAAACAGTTCAGAGGACAAAAGATAGGTTAACTTCGTCCTATGATATATTTGTTTTCTATTTGCAAGGAATTTCAAATGTAGACGGAGCATTCTGAAGTGGTATCTCTCTTTTGCAATTTAAAATTATCTACAATTATCCACTCCAAACATACTAATCCCATAGAACTACTTTTAACTACTTTTCAAAGAAGAATTTAGGCAATTTTTTGACTCTTGGTTTCCTAATATGGCATGCCTGAACACCACTGTAGTCCATAATAATCCTACTTGGGGTTGCTTAAGCTTCTTGACCTACCTATGGGTTTTTAGAAATTGTTTTAATTAAATCAGCAATCTATAAAACAGAGTGTCTGTCTCAAACATTGTTCTTTCTTTAAAACATGTCTCTGTATTTCACAGTGACCCCAGAGGCATCGTACAGAAACCAAATGATTTGTTTGGAAGATGCCTATCAACCTCCCTCCACAAAAAACTCAAGGGTGAACTGAAGTAGGAGAAAGCCTACTTGGATTAGTGGGAGTGGCAGAAGCCAGTAAAACCTCAGTGTTTACTGCTGCTAAATGAATATTTTGATATTCTCCATGGCTTTCATGCTTCTTATATTGTAAGACTTTCCTGTGCCATGTTCTCAGAAAACCACAGTTACCCACTCTATCCACTGCTCTGAAGATTTGATTTTAGACTCTATCAGAGAACAGTCTCCACCTCAAACTGATGAAGCCCTGTTTATCTAACCATTCATTCATGCCTTCCTCTTCCGCCTGCCAAAACTGAAGATGGTTTACATTTAGAAAGTAAAATCCACTATCACACCTAATTAAACTATGGCACCCTTTTATCATCTATGCCAAAACATCCTGGAGAAAAATTTGGATTGCAGCGCTTTCTCCAGAGCAAAATTTGGGAGTACTTCAACTTTCAGGAGGCATCTTGCCTGCTCATTGCCTGTGGGAATCACACCCTCTCTGAAAGAATGTACAGAGCGGCCTAGATTTATCTAAGAAAGAAAATCCTATAGGTATTTGATCCACTGAATTTACTGGTTTTGGCATTGGCATTCATTCTGCTTTGTTTTGATAGGCATTTATGTCAGCCCAGTTATACCCCCCCACATACACACACAGATTCTCATACTGCGTATTTGAGATAAATTTATAGGAGTAAATTAATGGATAGGAGAAAGATGCCTCTTTATACAGAAAGTCTTTTTCAAAAACAAAAAAAAAGTTCCTGTGTCCTTCCATCAGACGTTTTTCTTCCATCTGATTTTGAATTACTCAGAATTTCTAAGGAAAAGCCATTTGCAAAACAGAATTATTATATTTTTAAAAATAATAATTCCCACTTATTTTATGCAGTATACTCAGACTTTTAGTTGCAATGTATAGTATTAGTCCCAAATAGTATTCATTATTTTTATTTAAACTAATTTTGTTGATTAGTCTAATTATGCTAACTTTCTAACATTAACTGAATGAAAATCAGTTTTATTAACCTGATTAGGAATGAATTCCTAATAAATCTATTTAAAATTCAAATCTAGCACATCTCTTAACAATTTTCCATTAAGTAATTTCAATAGGGACATAAATGAATAAAGTTGAACATTTGTTTTGATGTAACAGTCTCCCTTCCCCAGAGGCTTTGAGTGGAAGTGCACACTCACACAGGAATATTTTGGGATGTTTTCTATACAAATATACACCAGTTTGGTGTAATTGTTAAGACATCTGGCTAGAAACTGGGAGATCATAAGGTCTAGTTCCACCTTAAGAACAAAGCCTGCTGGGTCATTTCCTCAGTTGTGGGAAGGAGGCAATGGCAATCCACTTCTGAAAAACTTTGCCAAAAACATTGCAGGGCTTAGTCCCTGGGAATTGGATACCATTGAACTAAAGAAAAAACATCACACACATACTTATAGAACATGTATATGTGTATGTTCTATGTTCTATAAAATATGCCAAAGTGAGGAATCTATGGTGTTTGAGTTTTGAAGCAAATGTCTTGGAAAACACAAGAAATCTGACATCTAATTCATAGACATTCCCTGGGAAATTCACATTGTATGTAATGTTTTCCATGTTTATTACTCATCAAAGTACTCCTTCAAAGTACTTTGTTAAGCCTCAGCTGACTGTGGCAAAGGCTGCCAAATTGAAGGCTCAATAGCTAGGTGTGTCTATGGAATATTTTTATCTGTCACCTAAGGGCTATACCTACTTTAAATAATGCAGTCATAAGCATTTTCCTCACAGTTTAACACAATATGGAAATTCTGGTTCTAAAACAAAGAGCATATTCTCCTCTGATCTTTGCATAAGATATCCAGGGCATGCTCTGACTTCTTTGCTCCATAACTGTGAAGTATAAATTCCAAAGCTGCTATAATTTCATTTTAACAAATAATATATGACCTAATCATTGGCGCATCAAACATTGTTCTGTTCCTAAAATTCTTTGAACAGTCTTCAAAATAAAAAGTGGCCAGTACTGTTCACTTGTTACTGCGAACGTGTTTCGACATAGCTCAGAAAACTAAGAGTCAAAGAACAAAGGAACAAAGAGTCATTTGCACAGCTCATTTCTTTCTGCATATATACCATTTGTTAAATATAACTCATACAAACATAACAAAAATAAATCCATCAAGTAATACATTAAATGTATATGCAGAATAAGAATTAAAAAATAAAATACAATGGGAGCCAGTAGTTCTAATTTTTTTATATATTTTAAAAACCACACCGATTAGCTTTATCTCTTTTTAAATGCCTTAAACTTACTGTCTTGGCCTTGCTTATTAGAGATCGAAGTAATTCTTTCACGTTGTTTGCCTTGTCCCTTTGGAAATACAAACTGACTTCTGTTCGGTTGAGCACTGTGACAGAAGGCATCATTGGCCAACCGAGCTCCAGTTGAGGGGGATCAATATCGGACATAAATGGGAAGTATGTCCCAGATGTCACCTCAGAGAGGAGAGATTCCCTGTCCATGCTGTCAGCTCTTGAGAGTCCTGCCTCTAGCCCCTTCTTTGGAGATTCTGGGATGCTTTGGATGTGCTGGCTCATGTAAGCCATGTCCATTGTGGAGAGGAAGGGTAGTTCTTTTTCTTTCGTGATGACTTGCAGATAGCCAGCTTCTCCTTGTTCCAGAAAGGCATCCACAGCTAGCCTGGCGGTCTCACTATGCTGAAGCATTGAAGGGCTGGCTTCCTTCTTCCAGGGCTTTTTCAGATCTTCCAGTCGATTTTTCAGTTGCCCCGTGCTCCCTTGGGAATTCCCAAGGCTTTTTGAGAACCAACTCATGCTTCTAGAGCTGGGTGATAAAACACCACAATCCTTTGTGTTACCTTGTCAGAGGGATATTCTGAGCTTGAGATGCTGCCTTGACTTTATAAATCCCTGAGATTCCACAATGATGTTGAGATGAAGAAAAGTCACCACGAATGATTTTATTTTATTTCTGGTTTTACTTCTGTTTTTCTAGATACCCCTGTTCCTAGGGAGAAAATTAGCTCAAACTTCTAATTTCCATGGCTTGTTTTGATGCTGTCTTCCTTATAGAAATGCTAAGAAAAGTTTCTTCATCTTCTTTATAGGAGCTGCTGCTTTTAGGTATGCTTCCTCAAGCAATAAGACTCAGTTACGTTCCCGCCCCAAAGTGATTTCTCTCTTGCAGTCAAAGCACTGAAACCTGTTTTGTAAGTTTTATTGCCTTGAGAGGAAATGGGAATGTTGAAACTTGTTCCAAGGTCAGTGTGGTTTATGCAATACCTATAAACATGCATAAATGTTAAAACAATGTAATAACCTGGAAATGAGAAGAAAACTGCAATACATTTATTAGCATCAATTTTATTTTTCTAGTCAGGTATTGAAGAAACAAAAAGAGCATCATCAGTGCAACAAGATTCTGCAAATTGCTTTAATTCAGAGCAGAGAAGTGTTTATTCATAATGCTCCAAGTCCGTATTTTGTTGAAATGTAACAGGGAGGATCAGGTTGTTTAACTTTAAATCCTCATGTAATTTTCCTACTCTAATTTGCACTTCTATTTGTCTTCTACTTTCAAATATCTCTATGTGTGCAAAGAAAGTAGGACTATAGGCATAATACAGAGATTTGTGGAAAAATAATAACAAATTAGGTTAGGAAATTTAGATAAAAAGAAAGGATTATGATGCTTTCTGGATTAAATTTGCAGCTTCTACAAAAGAGGAAAAATCAGGAACCCAAGCATACTATTATTATTAATTTCTATTATTAATAATTTATCACTATTTTTACCATCTGCTAGGCGCAGGATTGGGAAACAGAAATTTGAGTGGTTCGGTCTTTACTGAATAAAAATCATGAAAGCTGTGCATCTTTGTATTCTTGGGTAACAATTTAATGTTTATATGAATAATATTGGATAGAATCAATAATGGCTAAATATGTGCAATAGACTAGGATCTGAAGGTTTTGCCTTTGTTCTACTAGGATCTGTGTGTAAGTGTGAATGGGTATAGCTCTACCAGTATTATCTTGGGTCAATCATTTTCTCTCAGTCCTAGGAAGGAGCCAATGGCAAAATGCTTTTGAAAGCTTTCAAAAGAAAACTGCAAGGGCTTGCCAAGGCAGTCTCTGAGAATTGGACATGATTGAAAAGAAGAAAAAAATTGATATGAGAGGCAGGTTTGCCCAAAATTGTAAAAGTTGTTAAGAGCTTTAAATTCCAGCTCTATTTGAGCTAGTTACGTTTCATAAGTATGGAAGAAAATGCACTCTGGACATGCTTGGAGATGTATTGTTTCATATCATGAATGAGAAGTTTGACCCCATTTCAAATAAAGTTCTGATTAAAGCACTAAGTATAGAATGGATGAGATAGTAGCCATATTGTGAAAGTATGAAAAAACTGGAGTTCTGATGGACAGATTTGGGTTTTTAAGAAGTTGCCATTGACTTTACCATGTGTCAATGTGTTGTGTGACTCTGCGCCACTTATTAAGATGATAGAGATAGCTATGGATGACAGCCCTTAGTCAGTATGAAAATTACTCTCTGGAACAAAAGTTTTGAGTGAAGCAATAAGTAGTTGAGTGACTATCATTTTAATACTCTCACTCAGTTATGATTAGTTATAAAAACTAGAGAATTTGAAGGAAAGCGGCTGTTTGGACTGCACTGTGGTGGAAAAAAACTGCCTTTTTCTAACATGGTGTGGCAGCTGCACAGCCTTAATAAATTTATCTTGCTAAGTTACACCCACCAAGCTTGTAATTTTATTGATAACTAGCTGATTACCCAGCCTTGCTCGTTTTTTTTTTAAATTGTATTTGTGCCACAGCATTTGCAGGCCTTCTTAAGCCCCTGGCGCCCCCTCCCACATCTCTGCCCCAGCCAGGACGGTCTGAGGAAAAGCAGCCAGAGCTTGACAAGGGCACTGGCCCGCAGCTGTTTGTAGGCCTTCGTAAGCCCCGCACCCTTTCCAACATCGTAGGCGACCTTACTTGGCGGGGTGGGCTGCTCCATGTGTCTTGGGCCCATCACCACTGGGGAAAATCTGGAATTTATATGTATAAAATGTGATGCCTCATAGGTTTGAATATGGTACCTGTCAGTTTGAAAACTGAACATGCTGAATAGAGAGAAGCAAATCTGCACATACTCAGTAGAGAGTTGCTGCTTATTTGTTAAGAGTGTCCTTTTTGCCCCCCCCAAAAGGGGTCAAAAACAGCCCCTATCCTTTGCAGATCCCGACAGTACTTTTCTTACTACACTTTACTACCTATCTACAAAGTCTTAGGTAGATTGGTGCAGAAAGTTTGTATAGAGCACATACAAACAAACATCCGCACCCAACCTCTCTTTTATAGATATAGATTTGCATGTTTCCCCATTTAGCCTTGTGTTGTGCTACAACTCTCAACACCCACAAGCAGCAGGGTTTTATGTCTTGTAGTATTTTGTTATCTTCATGATGGACTCAGATTGCTATCAAATAACAGTGGATATCCTTTCTTGCTGTTTCATTTATCATGAGAAAGATGCATAAGTGAAAATGACTTGGCTGGAAATGCTTGTTTGGAGTTCTTATTAGGATTATTATTTAAGTCACCTTTCCCAAATTACTGATTATCCCCCAAAGCAAATAGCAGACATAATTTGTTCTGATAGCAGTGGATACTGCTAAGGATAATAGAAACACCTCAAGCAAATAGCACAAGATATTGAAGAAGAATTAATAGGAACAGCCTTTAAAAGGGAGTTGAAGTATGGAAGCAATCAAGGTCTTAAGTATTATGAGCATTGTTACACAAAGTAGATAATTTTTAAAAAGGAGTATTTTCTTCATTTTTTGACAGAGAATTCTAGTGCTAGTATATTTATGAGTAGGTAAGACCACTACAGTAAGTTAGAACTGACTTGAGGAATGAAGAATTATTGTATTAAATCATAATACCTCCAGTGAAAACTTTTAACAAAATCCATCCAAGATTTTTACACCTCAAGTATTTTCATATGACTTGAAAAAGGCTATGTGTTGACTGACTTTTATAAATATGATTAATAAAGTGCCTCACAGACAACATTCTTGGCTGGAAATTAATATAATATGCCTATTGAATAATTATACTTGTCTCTACACAAGATGTTAGACCAGACTCAATATTTCAAAGACTTGGCTATGAATCACCAAATCAAATAGAAAGAGAGAAGCCTTGGAGTTTATTTTATAGCACTTCTGTATCTAAGATCAGAAACAAGCAAAACATGTTATGAATGAGTACACTGGATGAAGACAAACAGGGTTCCAAGTATGCTTAAACTCTGTTCTCCAGCAAAGAAGTGAAATATAGAAGAGGCAAATAAACTCAGGAAAGAATAATTGTCCTACCCACTTCCTGTTTACAGAAAAGAGGATTTTTCTACAGGCTATCTATGTTCTAAGGGTTCTGCTGCCTATGACTGCTCTTAATACCTGATGTCTTTCTGGACTTTGAGTGACCATAGTTCCCAATTGCTGTTTGTCAATTTCCTAGTCTTAGCAGATAATTGCAGCCTGTGCCAGACAAGATTTCTTACCAGGAGCTCAAACATGGACAATGTCTTTTTTTAATAGTTTATATTAATAATCAAAAATTGCAAACTAAAATAATTTCATCTTTCATAATTTCATCAGACCAACAACCAAGAATTAAATAATACCCCAATCAAGAAACTGCTGAACAAGTTAACAGTAATTAGCCCAATCGAAGAATCTCCAAAACCACTCCCTTCAACAATGACAGGGCATGCCACTAGAATATAAATTGAGAGCAAACCCCACTCCTTACTGGCACTGATGATGTTACCAAATCTGGGTAATGAAATGTCTACAAGGAAACCAAGCTCAGTCACCAAGGGCCCCTCATTTTACCCTGAGCTAGAAATATTCTCCTTTATCAATTTCATCTTTCTTAACTGAGTGCATTTACTTGTAATCTGGAACTTAAAGGGGTAATTTTAAATTTTTCTCCTTGTGCAATCTATGTTTGTTTCCAGTTGAACATTTCCCTGCTAAAGCACTTCCTCTTTCTGTGATTAATTGTTCTTACCTGTAACATAAAATCTAAACATTTTTTTTCTTCCTTTCCTGATGAAAACCTACATGAGTAGGATGACGAAGGACGGTGTATTCTCACTTATAACATGAAGCTCTTCTTCCTTTTTTTTCTTCCCCAATAGACGGAGATTGCCCACCTGAAATTAAGGTTTATAGATTTCCCCCTTTCTCTTCAAATGGTTGGTCTCCTCAATGAGTTATTGTAATTGGTAGAATTTTTTTTAAAGGTTAGGGTTTATTGTGATCTAGCCCCATGTCCTCATACTTATTCATAGACCTAAGAGCAATTGCACTGGAAGCATTAAGGATATTGCAGCCTTTTGTCTTAATTATGCAATTATACCATTGTATAGAAAGTTGAAGAAACCTATGGAAGGATTAATTCTTTTTAGGTAATTTGTTTTTTTAATCGTGTGAATTCCAAATTCATTCCCTGTTTATGGGAGGAAATGCCAATTTCCTTTATGTATATTGTCAACTTCTAGAGTTGTTCTACATATGACTGCTAAATTATTAAATTTGATTCCATTGCCTTTTATTTATATGGCATTGTATTATCCTCTAATGAACTTGCCTTGCTTTATTTGTTAATTTTTCAGTTACCTTTTTGCCATTCATTTCAACATAGTTTTATGATTGGTTTGGGACAGAAATAAATGGTTTTCTTAATGTAGTTGACTTTTGTGAGGAGCAATATAGATGACAGTTCTGTTGGGCTCCTGTCATTTTTAATACTATCAGGGATGGCATTTTAGTAAGCAGCCTTGATAGGAAGGGAACATGTCATTTTGGCAGTAGCCTGAATCCTTTCATCTCAACCTCAGAAGGTCCTAAACATGTCTTTTGCCCATATAAATTGTTGCTAGATCACTGCCTATCTGTGAAGTCTAGAGTGTCACTCTACTGAAATGATTCAATGAGTCAACTTTCAGTCCATAGAATGACCTTTTTCTTCAGTGTGGCCAAAGATTGAAAAATACTCAGCAAGTTAATATGTACCATATACTAGCAAAGGACTGAATTCTCTAAGGTGGTTGGTATTTTAATTATTAACTATTTCTTCTTGACCGAATAACAGAAATTACTTCAGATTTTTTAAAAAATAAATTTGCACTGTGGCAGAGGTTTTGGAACAAAACTCAGCCTCTGATTCATCATTTATTTATTTATTTTTATTCGATTTATACCCCGCCTCATTTCCCCGGTCAAGGGGGAAAGTATTCACCATGAAAAAGTATTGCTAATTAAAATAAGTACCTATATGTTACCTTGGCAAACATATTGCAGTTATAATTCATATTTGCTTTGTTTTAAAATGTAAGAGATATCTCAGCATCAATTGTGTCATCTGGGTTTTCCCCAATTGAGTTAAGGACTCTTTCAGGAAGCTTAATGACTATTTAACTGCAGGAGGATGTACTTTCAAAACCAGATAATGAGATAAAAATATAAATAAAAATGGTTAATTACCTAAGTATAGGAAAGCAAACTTTAAAGAGGAGCACCTGTCTACATAAACAAAGAGGGTGGTGTTACTGATTCTACTCCTTTGGTGCTAAATAAAGGATGTGTGTTTGTGTAAACATTTAACTTTTAGTCATAGGTTAGTGTTTTGTGTGTATTATATTTAGCACTAGCTGATGACCCGGCCTTGCTTGGTTTTTTCTTATTTTTTAAAAGAAGTATAATTGTGGTAGTCACAGCCGAGTAGAAAGAGGCTTGAAAATGTGATTGGCGGTAATGGTAGGTGGTTTTCTCCTCTTCCTGGTTTTCTTTATCCCCTTTGTTTATTGTTATTCTTTTTGTTTCCCCTCTTTGACCCTGTCCTGTTTTTGCTGTACTTCTTCTGTCCTCCTCCTTTCCATTGTCTTGCCATCCCCCTGTTCTTATCTTCTTACCTCCTTGTTCTCCATCTCCTCCTCTTTCTCTGTGTATTTGTCTTTCTTGCTGTTTCTCATGT
>JANHGC010005412.1:0-27254 GCA_027560395.1 Boaedon fuliginosus | reverse complement strand
TGAGGCGGGGTATAAATTTAATTAATTAATTAATTAATTAATTAATTAAATAAATAAATAAATAAATAAATAAATAACCTTCTTGGGGTATTTAGAGCTGCTCTCTTCCTCAGCCCAGTCTACCTCATATAGTTGTATAGAAAACCTGGAGATAATGCTATTGGAGAGAATATTGACTAATTAATTAGTTCTCCTAATTTATCAGACTACGGCATCAGGCCATAGTCAGGGAGAATGGGAATTCTAGCCCAGTCTTAGGGACAAAGGTAGCTGGGTAGCCTTGGGCCAGTTATTTTCTCTTAGCCCTAGAAAAGAGGCAATGGCAAACCACTTCTGAAAAATCTTGCCAAGATAGCCTGGGTTCATGGGTAATACTAATAGACAAGGGTAATACTAATAGACAAGGGATACTAATAGACAAGGAAAGTGAAATATGGCCCATTTTTTCCTTCTGTACATATTAATTCAGTCAAGATATTTGTGTGCAACTTTGTAAGCTTTATACTGATAGTCCTCAACTTACAAGAGTTTGTTTAGTGACTGCTTGAAGTTACAATGGCACTGAAAAATAACTTATGACTGTGTTTCATATTTATGGTCACATGATCAAAATTCA
Source organism: Boaedon fuliginosus (assembly GCA_027560395.1). Classification (NCBI taxonomy): domain Eukaryota; kingdom Metazoa; phylum Chordata; class Lepidosauria; order Squamata; family Lamprophiidae; genus Boaedon; species Boaedon fuliginosus. The sequence continues at coordinate 26,638 of JANHGC010005412.1, read as the reverse complement.
GATGCTTAGCAACTGACTCATATTTATGATGGTTGCAGTGTTCCATTGTCGTGTGCTTATTTTTTGCAACCCTCTGACAAAGTCAATAGGGAAGTCAGATTCATTGAACAACTGTGTTACTAATTTAACTGCAGTGATTTACTTAACAACTGTGGCAAGAAAGGTCATAAAATGGGACAAAACTCACTTAACAACTCTCATGCTCAGCAGCAGAAATTTTGGGCTCCATTGTGGTTGTAAATTGAGAACTACCTGTATTGTAAATTTGTCCACATACCAATGTAGAAAATATTACATAGCAAACTTTGTACATTGCAATGTTGTTTTGCAAATCATTCTTGCCTTTTATTTGCATTCCCTCTTATAGCAATTAAGATAAAAAGAATACTGTAGTGTGCTCTCTGTCCCTAATCTAAATCTGCTGGTAAGGGGGGGAATAGAAATTGCACACTAAAATTTTCCATAAAAATATTATTACCAAAGGGACGTTTTCCTAAGTTACTGATAATATATGTCATTGACTTATCTCTCCCCACCCCTCTGCCCAGCCCTGACATTGTCTTCCAGGAATCCTACTATACCTAAAAATACCCACAACAGTGGGACAACTGCCTAAAATTGTGACCAAGCCATCTCCAGTTCTGGTTCTTTAAATTTCCCCTTAAGAAAAATATAGAAAGATGGCAAAAGCCTCCAACATTTTAAACCTCTATCTTTAATACCAGGAAGTTGCTGTATAATTCCGGCCTCCCATGATCTTTGGTAATTTTTTGAGACAGTTAGGAAATTGAGGGAACATGGATTGTTCTACTCTTCTTTCTGTAACACTCAAAAATATTTATTCACAATAAAATCCTTTTTGGCACTTATGTGAGCCTATTTATCCCTAAATCCTAAACAACCTTTGGCTCCAGATAGCAATATAACTACCTACATCCTGGGGTGCTTTTTGCTTTTTTGGGGAGAGAGCAGGATAATTCTAAAATTATTTTGGAACTAAAGCACTTGTAATCAGAATCCCAATCCATATAATACAAGAGATACCATTTATATACAATCTAAAGCCAAGCATTCAAATTTCAGGAAATCTTGAGCTCTGTATGGTCCCAGGTGTAGGAAAGAAACTTCAAGGATTTTGGTTACAGACTCAACATACCTATTTTTTTTTGTTGAACTTGTATCACACCTTTTGTCCAAGAGTTCAAGGCTGCATAGATTCCTTTTCCAAATTTTCCCCACTTCAGTTCTGTGTAATAGACTAATATAAGAGAGAGTTCCTGGCCCAAAGTCACCCACTGAGTTTCCATGATGGTGGACTTGAATTTGAATTTTCTTTGTCCTAGTGCAATATTTTAAATTACTACATTTAACTGTTCATAAACTGTTCCAAGACTGGTGCATCTCAAGCCACTTCAATGTTGACCGGCACCAGCTAAAGAAATCACTTCTAAACACAGAAAGGGAAATATTTTAATTAATATCCGCATTACGAATTAATGCATTCAATTCGTTCATTTTTTTCTGTGAATTCAGAGCAACAAGAGACACAGTAAATTTATTTTGGTTCTTCATTTACATTTAAAAAATTAACCAGCTGATTCTTACACAGCTAAGCCTTGTTTTATAAATATAATACAACTATAATAAATTGCAAGGTATTACTCTTACATATCCTCTGCATAGCATTTCACATCTAAGCTGTATAGCACAGCTTGCAACAAAGGCATCTTAAATAAACTGAGGAAAAAGTGCCAGATTTGTAATGTTTTTACAAAAGTAGAATGTAACACATCATTTAGCTGAGTAAGCTTTATTTACAAAAAGTTAATTTAAATGCTTGGGATTGCATTTAGTGGGTTTAGTTTTTGGACAGAAAGGAAATTGACCAACATAACAATAGAGCATCTAGAATGGCATATTTGCCCCATTTAGCATAGTTTTACAAATTGATTTATCTTCCTTTCCATTCAAATGGTTAATATAATTGCTTACCTTCATTAACAGATATATTAGTGAAAAATCAACCTTTTCCAAAGAGGTTCCAATAATACATATTATAGGAGCAGATTATGCATTTGAATTGAGTTACACATATTGGCTCTTCAGTAGAATTTCTATTAATTTTCTTCTCCCAAATAAAGCATCTTCTGTATTGGCTTTTTATATGATCATCCAGAGCAAAATATATGCAATAACCAAGTAACAGCATTGCGAGCTGGAAATTATATTTTTGAACTTCTTAAACTTCTGGAAAGAATCTGTCAATTTCAAAAGTCTTGTCCTACAGTTGATGTAGAAAAGTATGATAGCAGCTCAAGAGCTTTTGGAGAATATATAAGAGCAGAAGGGCACTGGCAGAACCTTGATCACATATTACACAATTGTAATATATACATATATACATCAAACCATAAAACGTCTGGAATAAAGCACTACTTAAAATGTAAACAAACAACTATATTTTAGTACCTTTAGTGGAGTCAAACCCTAAATTTGTTGAGAATATCTCTTTCCCAACTTTTCAATTAAAGCAAAACAAAACTAAAAAGGTGAAACAGGAAGATATTTAGTGCTTCCCATGACAACAAAAAATCAAATTTCTCTTCTAAAAAGGAATTATGTGTCAGCTAGCTTTATATGAACAAATCAGGATAATTTCTAAATGAAGATAGCATTTGATAAACTGCAAAGAAAAAAGCCTTTCTTATTATTAAGCCAAAAGAGTTGTCTTAATAATACCAAACAATGGACCTTGATACTAGAATTTCTAGCCATGGTAATAGCACCAAAATAGATGATAAAATTAGAGTTGCACTGAACATAAAGGTTTTTTAAAAATGCAAATCACATCCGGTAGAAGAAAAATCTGATCATTACTGAAGCTAAATTAATTTAGCCTTTTCTTCTCCTCCTCCAAGCCCTAGAACAATCACCCTTTGAAAGATAGGTGAAATTTCAATAGGGATTACTCTTTCAAAGCAAATACTAGCTTCAACAAATGAGTTTTCTCCAAAATCAGAAGGGGGAGGGAAGATATAAATTTCACTTCCCAGACATCAGATTAAACCAAGCTGATTTTAGTTGCAATTCTAAAAAACATGCAAGTCATTTATAAATGCTTTTATAATAATTATCTCCAGACTGGCTGTGAAAGCTACGACTTCTACAAGATCATTAAAATGTTCTATTCTTGAATTGCAAAGTAAGAAAGTGTTCCCCATTCTATATATTACCTTGAATATGATCTGAGATGGGAAATTGCAAGCAATCCTTTAAGAAACCTTATTTCAATCCTTGCAATTCCAAAGATAACATTTGCCTACAGACAGACAATATTTATACAAAAATATAGTACAAATTTTGCATCTTTTTCAGGCTGCACAAAAGAGGATCATCGTATTTGGACAACTTATCCTTGTCTTCCCTAATGAAAACATTTTGCTTCTCATGTAGATAGACTATTTTCCCCACAAAAGATTAAATTTCTGAGCTGCCAGTTGTCCACAATAAATAGTAGCAACTATTTATATATATACACTACTAAAAACACCATGGTATTTAGATTTATTAGAATGTATAATTACAAAAGAACAAACTCTTAATCACTTCTTAACATAGCAATACAGCATTTATTATGCTTTTTCCTAACAATTCCCAGTTTCTGCTTCCAGAAATTGTTTCATGTATAAACACAACAGCAAACATTTTCAAGTTGGTTGACAAGGCTTCAAAGTCCTTCATCGTTATATACTGGAGAAACAGGCTTTACAATGCTTTGTGGATTAGGTTCCACTAGGGGGCGCCAAGTCACTTCCCCAGACAGCAGCAGGTCTTCTCCTGACATAGCATCCAGATGCTGCACCTGATAATCACAGCAAAATAGTGCAAGTCACTTACAGTTTTGTTGGAAAGATGATTCCTTCCTTCAGGATACTGATGGAAGATGGGGCCATTATTTGTTTAATGAGTGCTCCACAATCAGAAAAATAGGCTCTCTTTGTTATTAAGAATATTCAAATGCAATTTAGGTCAATGTGGTTGTTCTACTGAAATACTCTAGTTTTGTTATCATAGTACAATTCCAGAAGGTGTCTCAATTATCAGTAGGTGCTCTAAGGGGTAGAGCTCTGAAGACCCCACTGTAAAAGTGTTTTTCTTTACACTTTTGAACCCTTCCCCAGCATACAGGGATTCCAGTCTCCAGTTATTTCTTTATTTATTAGTTTAATGTACATCCAGTCTTTCCACCAACAAATCACATACAAATGGCTTGCTATATGCTAAATTACAAAATGGCTAATAATATAATATTAATATAACCATGTACATTAAACATAATTAAACACAATTGGAAATGTGTTGTTAAAATAGCATCCTTTCAGCTTCAGAGGTGCTTCACCACATATGGGAATATGAACACCTAAGTTTCATTAAAGGAGCTGCATCTCCTTCAAAGACTACATTGCAGTAGAAGAAAGCTCCTCAAAGCAGCTGTGCAATACTGGAAACAGATGGAAAAATCTTGATAAGCTGCAGATGGGGATTGCTGAGAAGCATCAAGTTCCTAAATAGCCTTTCCCAGTAACAATTCCCAATTAATAGAATTCTATTAATTTACAAATTAAATATGTGCTTGAATAAAAACTTTTCTGCCTGCCAGAATATGATAGAAAGGCAGATAATATGATTTCCCTTGGGAGTGAGAAGTCAAGAACTTTACAGATAAGAGGAGAAAAACTGTTTTTTTAAATTGCTGCAAGAAGCAGAATGACTAGAATCAAGGCATGTATTTTGGAGACACAATATTATGGAAAACCCTGAAGTTTGGTTACCAAAATGAAAATCAAGAGATCTTAGCTTCTCACCCATCATGTTTTTTTTTTCATGATATAGCAAAGAAACCCTTATTCTCTGGTACTTACCTGCTTGCGCACATATTCTACCATCATTGCCAGCTGCCTAGGATCGTTGCAATGTGTTTCAAACAGATGTCTCCAGATAGCTGCTGCAAGTACATGATCATCTGAGAGTATTCCCTAAAATATGTTTTTAAAGAAGATGCTCAGATTTTCTTTTAAAAGCTGTTATTCATACAGGACAAAAGGGCAACTTATGATTTACCAGAGGCGTATTGTAAAGAAGGAATGACAGACAGAAAAAACAGACAAGCAAACCACATAGCATCATTTAGGCCATGCCAATCTTTTTTTGTAGCTAATTCATGAAATGGACCTTTGGTGGGATGCTGCTAGTGACCATGGGAAATATGCTGTCTCAAATTGGTTAGGGGGAAATTGGACAAGGCTTTCATAAAAGCCCCCAACAACTCTATTAAAAATTGTTGGCCTCTTACAGCAGAAAATAAACATTTTGGAAACTGAGTAATTGAGATCTCATTACTTTCCTCTTGCTTTTTTAAGATTTTTAAAAATTCTATCTTTATTATTTTTTTAATAAATAACTCAAGGCAGTGAACAGACCTAACACTCCTTCCTCCTATTTTTTCCCCAGCAACCCCATGAGATGGGTTGGGCTGACAAAAGGAGACTGGCCCAAAGTCACCCAGCTTGTTTGCATGCCTAAGGCAGGACTAGGTCTCCCAGTCTCCTGGTTTTTAGTCTGATGCCTTAACCAGCAGTCCATCTCAACGTTATAGAGGATGAAGGATTTATAATAAACTCGTTGTTGAAGACTTGCCATGCTTGAGATATCTGATCCTGCTTCTCCTACCTTCTCCTAGCTATTTTTTATACATGACTACTAAATAGAAAGGTTATTACTACCCTGTTCATTTTCACCTCTGTAGGGAAGACCAGCAATGGGTCTTCTTCTGTCACAATGTGCGCTACTTCCCAGAAGAAGTTGCCAAATCAGCCCGTTTGAATAAGATAAATCCTAGTCAAAAATATTGTTCTTTACATTTTTACTTATTAGATTACTAAGACACATGTAACATGTGTCAAAAGCAGTATACTAGAATTTCATGACCAGAGAACACACCAGGTACTTACAAAATTGCAGGTCTTCAATGAGGGGACCTGGAGCACGTTGGCCATATCCAAGAGGGGCCTTATGAATGACTATCAACATCTTAAAATTCACTGGGAAGCCAAAGAGCAGCTGCTGCAACTTGCCCAGTAGAAATCTGACAATAATGTACCACAATCACTTAATTATTTGCAGATTTAGGACTACTTGTAGCTTTTGAACTACAAGGGTCTTCAAGGGTAGCCCCATATAAAATTGCATTGCAATAGTCCAAAGAAGAGGAGACTAATATGGATAACCATAAAGAATGTTCTTAAAACCTATTCGGTAAAGCTGGACAATCCCCAAGAGTGGATCCCTGAACCCATAGCTAATTTGTTTTAGTATGGTCAAGTCTACCCCTAGACCCTAACAACCTCTAAGCACTTCAACAGAAGCCCTGATTTGCTTTACTAAACAGAATAAAGATTATTTTAAAAACATTTAAAAGGAAAACAAAATAAAAAGGACAGTAGGAGATTACAGTACTCATATATAACAACAGTTTTTAAATACAACATTAGATCCTGACTACTTCACATAAAATAATATTGTGTGCTAACAGCTATAGACAGGACTGCAGAATGTGTAATCAATTTGTGGTTAGAAACAAGAAAGACACAAGGGATCCAGGTAGCAGATTCAACATTATGATGAGTTATTCATTAAAACAAACACAATTCAACAGACAGCAAAAAAGTTAAATCTCAAGCAAAATACAGGTGCCTATGAACAATTTGGTATCAGGTTCCCAAAGAGATGCTATAGATATGAGACAGAGTAAGGTCCTCTTCACTGAATGTTCAAGTGGAGACTAGACAGGCATCTATCAGGGATATTTTATTTTGGATTTCTCTTAATGAAAGGGTTGAGTTTTATGACCTAAATGGCTTTTTCAACTTTGTAATTTATAATAGTTTTCCAGTGGCTACAGCACATTCTCTTACCTTCATTCACCTCTCATCAATAGTAGAAATATTAGGAAACATTAACAAATATTCAGGGCATTTGACCACACAACGAGGCTAACTCATGTTAATACCAGTAGATATTTTGTTTCTGTTCTCTGCATATTCAAGTTTAATTTAACTGTTACCTCATCATATCCAAAAAGAGATGCATAGAAAACTTCTGTCAAGGTTCTCAGACTTCTTCTTAGGATAAGAGAATTAACCTGAAAAATAAAAGCAATGTGTTCTCTGATTTAGAAGTAGGACTGGTATTAGAGGCAAAAACAGCACAAGGAAACTAAAGCCTCTTGCCTACTTGCTTGCTTTAGATAGCACAGAACATAAAATTATATAAAATTAAAGACTTGTGATGTATAGAAGAGAAGGATGCCTGTACAGATATTGAGCTTACTATATGTTTACAATGTATGGACAGTATGCCATATTATTAAACAAAAAGCAATGTGGCAGCCAACCACAACTGTTCTTTGAAGGCATGTTCAAGAGAGTGGGTTTTCTCAACCGAATATGCTTCTGAAATAAACAGTATTTCTATCAGGGGGAGCAGCTCTCTTGTAACAAAACCAAAATAAATTACCCTTTCATTTTAAAAACAAATTCTATGAATTATAATATATTTAGGATGCAGTTTTTATTATGCAATAAACATGTTACCATAAGGATTATTTCACACATAATACAAATATTCCAAGAGGCAAAGAAAATAATCGTACTTACAAATTTGCCTAGCAGTTTTAAAGCAAAAAAAAAAAAAGGGGGGGGGGCAGAATCTTTAAAAAGAATTATTGAGATAACAAAGCTAAGCAAACATTCCAATAAATAAAAAGATGAGTCATACCCTGAGAAGATAACAGCAGCACAATTTTAAGAGGGCTCTCCTCATATGGAGAAACTCTATGGCTAAGTCTAGAGGCACAGTACTTCATTAAAGAAAATAAACTTAGAGAGGACTCTTTGAACAATCTGTGTCAATCCTATCTTCCCAGAACTGCACCAATCTCAACATCTAGCTTTCAACAATAATTACATCTTAAATTACAATCCTGTCTCAAATGTTATGAATAGTGGAAGACCTATAATTGCTGATAGTTACATCTTATTCTCCTGCAAAATAAGCCCTGCACAGATCTCTGAAGATCAGAACTTGGACAGGAATTACTTTCCTGTTGGCTTTTGATCAGAGTAAATGAGGAATCTTTGGAGAAAACAGGCAATCATTCTAGAAGTTCAGAAGTTTTCTGAAGGCTTCAGATTAAGGGCTGTGCCCCAAATCCCACAAAAATATAAATTAAGCACAGATGCTTTAAAGGCCACTGAAATCTATGGCTTAAGATTACTTTCAGAAGGTATACAGTGCAATTTTAGATACAACTAAGCCCAAATGAGTCCAACAGTGTTTAACTTCCAGATAAATATGCATAGTTTATAGCTTAAAAATTGTTCCCAGATTGTCAGAACTAAGGAGTTAAAAGATTCACAATGTGCTAAGATTATTAGTTTTATATATAACATAGGAAAGCTATCTTTGAAAAGATTCCTTCATTGTATTCAGAGATAACATTTAAACTATGATTAATACATACAGGAACAAATACTAGGTGTACATGCTTTCTGCTTTTAGATACAGAATAGCAGCCCCAAGAAGACTTTATTTCAGAGTAACATTCTGATGTAAATCATGATTAGCTCAATTATGATTAGAACATGTAAGGTTCAAATCCATATATGAAAATGGTCTGTTTCAAAGTAATCATTATTGGAACTAATCACAGTGCACTGCCATTTGGATGTTATGCTGAATTAAGCAAAAACAAAAGTAAAATGTCTTCTTGTAGCCAAAGGGAAGAAAGGAAGGGAAAGCACATACACCTAAGGCCCCTTTCATTTCTCTTGATACAATCAGCAATTGGTTATACAGCAATGACTAATTTGAACATTTCAGCATTTTTATCCAACATATTATGAAGAGATAAATACTAATTTCTGCCAAAGTTCTTGTTATTTTTATATATGTGGATTTCTGGACTGTTCTTTTTTTATGCACATTTTAATTATCCATAAAAGATGGCATATTTGTTACAGGATTTTTAACTTTTCCCACATCTTTCAAAAGTAGAGGAAGAGAATTCTGCTTCTTCAAGGGTTTCTTTTACACAAGGCATGCCTGCCACAAAGCAGTTAAGAGTTAAATATTTTCTTGCCAATATTTTAAGAGTGCAGAAGGTCCCAAATTGCTGGTAAAACAAACAATGCCAGACTGTGAAAACTCCTGGCTGCCATGCTCCTTGATATTAACAAGAGTTTCTTTATTGCTGTAACCTTTCTGAAGTGAATAAAAATTATTTCTTTGCCCTAGTGCTGCCCTCAAGTAAAAGGAAAAAAGTGAACCACAAAATGTTACAGAGTAAGTTGACCAGAATCCTGGAGAATTCCAGTCTTCAACATTTATTTATATATTATTATATAAATAGATTGCTTCTCAGTTGTAACAGCCAAATGGTTCATCAATACCACCAGTACTGTCTTTGCGAATTCTAAGAAGTTTGCGCCTTTCTAATGACAGACACATACAAGGGATACTTTATGGCAAAGTTTTCATCCAATGTCTTCTAGAATCAGGCAAATATTTTTCTTTCTAATATTAGGGAGACGGGGCCACTTATTAATTGACACAACTTGAAACATTATTGGGAGATAGCCAGGCTTAAAGGTTTTTTATGGATTTTCTAACCTGGCACATTTAGAACGTAATTCAGTACTTTTGATTTCAATGAAGGAGAGATTGAGAAGAAAGAGCCTCTTTCTATAAATCAATGGATCAGCAAGATTCTCAATGAGACTAACTGAAAACTATATTTTTTTTTCCTGAGGGAAAGTTTTAATAAGACATGAGGTCTTATATAGAAAGCTGAATGAATTGTATTGTTATACAGTAATGAACTGTATGCATCTCAAAATAGGCACTGCACCCTGCATTTCATAAACAAGAATGGTATCAGAGCAATGCTGACGAGAACGACATAAAATTGGTATGGATCACTTTGACTTCAATTGGGTATTGACATTACCCTAAGACAAACAAAATATGGAAGCATACATCAGTTAAAGAAAGAAATATAAGGCAATATTTTTTTAACAACCAGAGACAGAAAGACCATTTAGAATTTGGAAACAAAAAGCATTACTTTTACCAAACTTCAAAATCAAGTGGTGACTATTACTCTTTTTTGGTATAGCATATATCTGGAATAAAACTTAGTCAGAGTTGGGTACCAGGGTGGGTTTTTTTCAATAGACTTTAGTCCTCTTTATATCTTGGTGAACAAATCAGAATATTAGTATTTGAAACTGGACTATAGGAAAAAGTTAGGGTTCATACTGTTCTACTGTATTCCTTACCTTTATGCTTATTAGCATGCCTACTGAAACCTCTACCTGAACACCTCTCTTATCATGGGGCTACTTTTAGATTCTTCTGTTGTTAGTGCTAGGAGATTTCAGTTCCTCTGTCTTTAGACTGGAGTCTGGAATGGTTCAGGAATTCACAACATCCATGGGTTTGTCTTAAATGTCTAGTCTTTATTTTGAAATAGATGATTTGTCATTTGAAAGTGGACATCATGATTACTCCTTGGTCATAGCCAGACCACACTCTGGTGAGTTTATAGTTCATTGGCACCATACCACTGCAATTGATCTGTACCAAATCTGTTGCTCTAAGGGATTTTCTCAGCAATTTTATAGTCTCAGCATCTGGTCAGTCTCTGGAATTTAGCGAAAGGGATATTCAATGTGATTGCCCTGAAACAACCTCTTTCCACATCTTGAGCCTGGGACACCCTTGAATACCCTGGAACATTGAAAAATTCCAGAAGATAAACCAGCAGAAACAAAACCTATATAGTGCCAATGCCAATAAGATGAGGAGTGAATATTTTATTTATGGGACTTTTAGACTTCAACTGTATCCTACTCCAAATGGTTCATTATTCAAACAACTATTCAAACAACATACAAAATAACACTTTTAAAATAAAAAAATAATAACAATGTATCTTGATATAACATCTGAAGTGTCACATCCCTTTCAGAATGACAATCTGTTTCCCAAAGTCCTTTGAAGTAACTATATTAAAACAAATGTTCAAAAGACTGTGAGCAATGAGTTCAATCTTGTCTCTGAGCAGAAGAGCTCTTACAGAAAATGCTTGCCTCTGTATTCCTCTCATCAAATACAGACCACAGAAACTACTCTCTGTTAGAGTGCACTGAGTGGGCAAATTCTAACCTGAATAAGCAGTCCTGAAGATAAAATTCAATGAGATACCTTATCCTAAAAAACATCTCACTAGAGATGCTCAACCTTCATTTTTAGGAAAGTTCTTGTGGAAAATAGCTCACAGACAATCTTGGATGAAATGGATTGTCTTGATTCCTATACTTGTGTTTCAATTCAGTTATCAATTCTAATTCAATTTACAGATTCTTTTTCATTATATAATTTGTTACTTTAGACTTTTGTTACTTTGGGCACCTATGAAATTCAGAATATATTAATTGTAACTACTACAACTAGACAAGGACGTCTTCTGGCAAATCAGGAAAAGAAAAGAAAGGAGTGGAAGTTTTATTTTAGTTACTTACAGCCAGATTCTTTCAGATTTACTAGTGCAGTATGAAGTAACTTTAGCAAACTTCAGTCAAATCAAGTCATAATGAGGGAAGGTAAGAGGGGCTACCGAGTATAAATAGCTCTACCCGACATGAAACAAAGACTTCATTGTACTCCATGTGCAGAATCAATACACGAATTCAAGAAACACTTCAATGTGTTTCTGGAAAAGGAGGGGCCTGAGTGGTCTGGAGGAAAAGCAGGAAGGTAGGATTAAGATAAATTAAAATGTGGTTGGCATATTGGGCTAGATGGCCCCTTCCTGCTCCTATCATCTTGTACAATTTTTAAGGCAGGCTCAGCTACAAATCAGGATTTTATACTGAACAAACAAGTCTTAGATGTAGTGGGATTACAGTGTCCCTTCAACTTGAGAGCAATGTTTTGTTTAAAATAAATGTTTATTTGCCACAAGGAATACTAATTTCAAAATCTGATCTTTGCACACATTTTCCACAAGATTTAAACTTTTCTTGAAATTTTTAAAGAAATGAAGGTCGGGAATAAGTAAACAACAATAGTTTAGATATCTCAGCAACTTGTAGGTTTGCTTCTTTCTGTTTGATATTGCATAAATCAATTTATATATAGATATTATTTAAAATTTGTTTTGATTGCATTATTTTAGATTCATGTGAGTTTAGAACCATTCAGGAGAGTAACATTTTTGAAAGTTATCCCCTGGAAAAGCAAGAAAAAGGGACAAGAGAAAAAAAGATCCATCCTTTGAATCCAAGGTTTCATTTGCTGCTGAGACAGTAAGAAAATCAAGTAACATGTGAGAATGCTAAGGATAAAGGCTTTCCTATTTTTTGAGTGTAGAAACGTTTCCTGAGGAAGGATGGCAGACTACAAGATAATGTATAGTGTTAGTACTTACTGTGACAAGAGAGAGTATGTTATGTAATTATTGACTCTAAAAAACATAATTTGCAAGTTCAGGTGCTTTTCAGAAAAAACAGCCATCTATACACATTAAGCAGCATGGAGAGAATGTATCCCAAGAGCAGGAGAAGGAGCAATCATATCAAATGTAGTTTTTCCCACTGGTTTCTTGGTTATCAGTTACAGCAAGGGTGTCAAACCTGCGGCCCACGGGCCGGATGCGTCACATGCTGGCCCCACCCCCACCAGTTTAACAAAAGGGAAAAAAGTCCCGATATGTCACATGACAATGCCGTGACGATATGAGTTGGACATCCCTGAGTTATTGACTACATAGGCTTCCAAACAACAAAAGCGGGGTGGGGGGGGATTTCTCAAATTGTAAGAATAATTCCTTATCTATATTTATAAAAGAGAAGTGGAGTGCTGATGTTTGTTTGTATGTGCTCTGTACAAACTTTCAGTTCTGCACCAATCTACCTCAAACTTGGCAGTTAGGTAGCAAAGCATAGTAAGATCAGCACTGTTTGGGTCTCCAAAGAGTAGGGGCCGTGTTTGATCCCTTTTTTGGGGGGGCAAAGAGGATACTCCTAACGAACAAGGAGCAACTCCCTACTGAGCGTGTGCAGATTTTCTTCTCTCTACTGAGCGTCTGCAGTTTTCAAACTGACTGAAGCACCATATTCAAACCTCTGAAGCACCATGTTTTATGCATATAAATTCCAGATTTTCCCCAGTGGCGATGGGCCCAAGACAAACGGAGCAGCCCACCCTGCCAAGTAAGGTTGCCTATGACGTTGGAGGGGGAACAGGGGCTTAAGGCCTGCAAATGGCTGTGGCCCAGTGCCCCTGTTAAACCCTGGCTGCTTTTCCTCAGAGCTGGCCTGCCGTTGGCCCAGAGACGGCCTTGCCGGAGCAGAGATGTGGGAGGGGGTACCAGGAGCTTAAGAAGGCCTGCAAATGGGACTTCCGGTTTGACTTCTGGCAATGGGGTTGCGAAATTTGCGAGTTCCGCAATTTCGTGCCCATTCTGCTGGCCTGAGGGCTGGAGGGGAGGCAAAGTGATGGGGTAATATACCAGGGGGTTGAGAGGAATCGTAATTCTCTCCCCTCGAGTGTCAACCCTGCAGCCAAAGGCCAGTGTCGATGGCCTTAAAATGGTGGCCATAAAGTTAGGCTCATCGGGAAACAAGATCATGCAGAAGAGAAATAAGTCTGAGTGGAGTTCACTGATTGGATGAGATAAGACTTACTTAAATTTAAACCCCAAATTGGATGAGGAATAAGAGACTTCCAAAAAGAGGAAAAGTGGCAGAATAAAAAATGGCAAGAAGAGTGACACTTTGTAAGAACGTTTCTTGGTAAAATATTTCTATGGTCTTGAACATCGGATTGATTTGAGATTTCAAAAGCAGTCTGATTAAATAGGTTTTGGAAGCAATTTGGACTTGACAATCTTTTTTAAAAAATAATCCATAATGATTTGAGGGGAAGAAATGGTGACCGTGGACTTGGTAGACGCTTGCAAAGACGCGAAAAAGCACTGTGTTAAAATTTTAAATGAACTGGAGGAAATATGCGGAATTGCCAATAAAGTATTAGGGAAAATGGACAAAATACTGGAAATCCAAGAGAAAATGGAGGAAATAATTTGCTTACCAGAACAACTGGAACAAGTAGATCAAGGAGAGGTAGAGAAGGAACATGGGAGAGGACAACAGCTGATTGAGGACGAGGGGCAATAAAATGGCGTCCGTGATTCGTAAATTAAAAACAGACATGAGAGCATACATTCGGAAACAAGAGAGTCCCGGAAAAGAAGCAGAAGGAGATAACAACTGAGCTCCAAGAAGAGAACCAATTTCAGAAGGGAAGGTGGAGATTCCTGAGGAATATGCCAAAGGAGGAAAGAGGCAACAAAAGCATTTTTAAAGAAAGGGAGATACAGAAGCAGACTGGACTGATATGAGAGATGGACCTTATAAGGAGACGAAGAAGAGATGGACTGTTAACATTTATTTTCTTAATAATAATACAGTAGTATGTAAGATGAGATATTTTTTATAAAACACACTGTACTGTAAAACATAAGCTTTTTTTTAAAAGGGGGAAATTAAATAATAATAAATTTAATTCAAGAAATATATTGTTTATTGAGAGATATTGATAACAGAAAATGAATTGAAATTATTGGGAATTTTTAACAAATTACTGGCTCCTTTTTTATTGGTTTAAAGAGATATGCCATACTGCTGTAATTCACTTTGTTTTTTACTTTAAAGGGAATGAAATACATGATGGATGGGGGAAACAGACAACTTGAAAGATATTTTATGTTGAGATAGAAATATATTAAACTGAAATTTGAAATGTTATGTAGATGGAATTAACCAACGGGCTCTGTTTGGATTAAAGAGATGTTTTAATTTCTATTTTGTTTTTGAAAACAATAAAATTTATTACCATCACCACCCGCCAAAAAAAAGAAGGCCTGCAAATGATGTAGGAGGGGGTGCAGGGGGCTTCAGAAGTCCCACAAACGCTGTGGCACAAATATACTTCTTTAAAAAAAAACCTGAGCAAGGCCGGGTAATCAGCTAGTATGCTAATAAATGTGGGCAATGGTATGGACTCAAAAGAAGAGACCACAATAGTGCCGAATCTATTGCTGAAAGAAATAAATACATTAAAAACAGAGGTGGTATTCAGCCAGTTCGACTTAAGGAGAAGAATTCTTGGCTGAACTTTTCTGCCTCCTTACGCTCCGCTGCTGCTCGGAAGGAAGCTGTCGCAGTCTGTCCCTTAGATGTGGAGGGGAGGGGGGACCATAAAGGGACAGGCAGGCCACAGGAACTGCCTTCCAAGCAGCTCTGCTTCGAATGGAGGCAGAAATGTTTGGCCAAGTCTCCTCCTCCTTCTCCTTATTTTGTCAGCCCAAGGGTGCTGGGGAGGAAGGCATGTAGGCAATGGCCCTGTCTCTGCAGCATCGGTCATGCGATTGAGTGGGCATGGCTAATTCAACGTCACTCACAGCAAGGTGCCACCCCACCTTGCCGTGAGTGATGTTGAGTTGGCCACACACACTCAGTCACATGACCACCAAGCTAGGCCCACAGAACCAGTAGTGAAAATTTATGAATCCCACCACTGATTAAAAATTACCATGCCATGCCTGTTTTGTATAAATCTGAGAACCCAAGCAAGTAACTACAGTACCACTTATTTTCTAAAGGTGAAGTTTTCACAACTATAAATTGTTTAAATGATGAGAGTCCATGCCATAAGTTATAACATACAGGCAATAATGGGAATACAATTAAAAGAAAAAGCCTGGAAAATGCTCCCATTTGGTATCTGAGAAAGAGGCCTGCATCATCTTTTCATTGAGGCAACTGAAAAGTAACAGAAAAATCAGCAGGGTCTACTTAAAAAAAATTCACTTACAGGTTTTTACCAAAATGCTTAGTTCTAGAACAGGGAATGAACAACTTTGTAGAACTGACACTTCACATTAGTAGAGGGGAGAGTTGCGCTGTATTCACAATGATTCAAAGTAGGCAGAACTGCATCATTTATTTGAATGAGGCCATTTAAAGGTATGCTGCTTTTTGTCTTTTTTTTAATTAGGTGAAGTGGGCATTAGAGCTTACAGTATCATTTTTCTCCCTGCTTCAACATGGTAGCAAAACATGCTGTCAATTTTTAACATTTGTGGGCTGCAGAACACAAGTACAGGGCCAAGTATATTTCTGATAACATTGTTTGACTACTTTGCTTCATAACAAAAATACAGACTTTGTGATTTCAGGATCAATGGCTCCTGAAACTTTATATGTGACCTTCACAAGAGTGAACTTTTGTAACAAATTATAATTTTTATTGACAAAAGAACTGACATAATTGGAAAATAACTACATTCATGTTAACTAAAGTTAATAGTAGATTAAACCAAATGTAAAGATAAATTAAATGAAACTAACTTCATTTTTTGTTCAGACTGATTCCCTAGCTTTTTGAGTGTAGCTTTCAACCCATCATTTAAAGGCCAAATGTGGCCCTTGTTTCAGAAAAAAACAACCCATTCCACTCTTGTACACCACTACTCTAAAAGAGTTCTAACTTCCATATTTCTCAGAATATGAGCAAATTTACAGATTACTATGAAGTCCTTCATTTCATATTTATATAGAAATAGAGCCGGTAGCAATATATAGACAATTATACCTTGCTTAATGGAAGTTAGACATAAGCTGTTTGTAGCATTTAACCTGCAGCAAACTAAGCCACAAAACCTTTAATTAAACACAACCTTCTGTTTAAATAAAAATGGAACATTATGACCACCAGCTTGGATCAAGATGGGATGATGAGAAGCTAACTTCGAAGTATGATTTAATGTTCTGATTCTCAAGCTGACTTCCACTATATATCCCCATTTGGATGGAATATAAAAATCATTTAAAACTGTAATGCAACTAAAAAAAGAGAGAAATACAGAAACTGAAGGCATAAGCAAAATATTCAAGTATATACAGATAATAAAATAGGATACGATTACCCATACGCTTACCTTACTGAGTCACATTTATCAAGATGATGATGGTGGTGATTGAGATTAATGTTGTTTTTCAAGTAGCAGTTTACATATTTACATTTTACAAAAATAAACCCCGTGTTTTAGCTCAAACTCACAAAACTGAATAGCTGCCAGTTTTGACAATTATGTCTGTAAATTGCACAGCCAGAATGAAATTAAGTTTTTTTTAAAATGATACCTAATGTTACAATTAACACTTTAAAATCACAATATCAAACTAATTTTTATGCTTTTTAAAAAGTTTGGTAGAAAAATTAGATAAACAATGGTTAGCCACAAAACTGGACACACCTGGTATGTAATCAACAAAATTAACTTCGAGTTTTAGGGGCAGAAGAATAAAATTTATATATGAAAGCTGCCAGCACCATTAGAATTGCTGAGGCCAAAGACTTTCGTTTTGTTTTTACAGCTGTGTCAAGTTTTGGTTCCCTCGTGCCAACAATGAAAAGTGCTGAAAGAACTCAGGTTAAAGGGTCCCAACATTTTGCAGTTAAGATTCAAATTGCATGATTTTAGCAGCCAGTCTATGAATTAATATACTGTTTAAAACTAGGAAAGCATAAGTTGGAAGTGAAAATGCAGTAGGCTGCCTTGATTCAAATCATGATGTTCTTACATTGGCAACACCAAATAGCAAGTTGTAAAACTAAAGAAAATGGCCATATCTCAATCTACAGTCATATATCATTCTTACATTACTTACTGTAATTTCCTTATCATATTTAGAGACTGCCCATTTCCCTCATAATGTGACTCTATGTATACAATACCTATGTGTTACCACAATATGCAATTTGTTGTGGCAGTTTAATTTTCCAAATTACTTTCTTGATTTTATTTTCTTCAGCAATGTTATTTTTTAACAGTATTCCAAGGTTTGCATTTAAAGAAAGCTTCATTGAACAACTGTATGTAGCTGAACCTTATATTTCTTTATGGCGTTTATATTGTTAGAACTAGTAACTATGCCTGTATAGTAATCAATTTATATTGCAGATAAATTTAATATCTGGAAATCAAACATTTCTATTCTTCAGCTTAGGAAGTTTATGAGTTGTAATTTCGCTTTTAGCCTGCAATGCATCTTTAAATTTTACTGTTTAAGAGAGATGTACTCTCTCTGCTAAAAATCTTGACAAAAAAAGTGAATTGTTCTGAATTAAACAGCAAATCTTTTTAAAACTAATACTATAAGTTGAGTTGTTGAGATATTTCTTTTTAATTCAGGAAATACTAATATAATTTGTATTGGGGGGTAATTTGGGCTGAGAAAGAATGATTGGTCCAAGGTCACTCAGCTATATATTATTATTGTTGTTGTTGTTGCTACTGTTCATAATACTATTACGTAAAGTAGTATTTATTAAATTATTTTCATATACGGTAATATTTGGGATTTCAAGTTTAAAATAATCTGGGATTTTCTACTAGCAACATCTTTCCATTTCTGTGATAATAATGGACATAGCATTGTGCCACAACTGCTGTCGGGAGCTGGGGAGGGGAAATACATGGAGAAAATGGTCAGGGCTTGAGCTAAGATGATGTGATTTTTATTCATAGTACACAGTAGCTTCCAATTTTTCCTCACATATTTCCCTGATGTATGTGTATTCTTGAACGAAGTAGAATGAAGAAGATACTTAAGTAATCAATGAATCCATATCAAGAAATACTCACTCCCATAACTTTCCCACGTTGCTCAGCATCTTCCCACAAAGCGTATACTATATAGTAACACATGTATTTTCCTGCTCGGCTCTCTTGCTTCATTCGTACTAAGCACATCCTAGAGGAAAGCAAATCATTTTTTTAAAATACAGACACATACAAAAATGGAAAATATATTGAAAATAAAATAAACCAAAAATGAAACAAATTTCAAGAGAATGGTTAAAATTCTGATTTTAAGAGTATTGTACATAGTAAAATCACTTTGGGATATAAAATAACACAACTTCTGGTAGAGCATTCCACAGAACACAGCCATAGCATTCCACAGATCACAAGAAAGTGGCTGATTAATTTATATTATCTCTTTTACTGTCTTCCAGCTATAGGGCTACAATATTAATAAATTATCAAAAAGGAAGCAGAGAAAATCCATTCAGAATCTCACTTTTAGACACATGTATTTAAAATTTCAATTGTTTTCAACTAACGTTTAATCCCAGGCAAATATGTGTTAAGACTGGAGCCACAGATTCAATTCATTAGAATCAATATTCAACTAAACATGGAAATCAGGCTGTCTCCTAAAATGAGAATAGGTAAGGTTACTATATAACTTTTGGTACAAAACTGGAACAGTATCAATTATTCCAAATAAAGAATTGATTCCTTTGAAAAAGAGAACAAATCCAATATATATAACAAGGAATTTCAATTTCTGTGCCAAAACAATGTTACTCTTGAAGCTGACAATTCAGTGTATTAATAGAAGTACTGGTTTTGCATGGGCTATTCTAAATTTGGGATTTAGACAATATTTTAAAAGTACTGTATGGGTGGTAAAATATATAGTATAGGCACAATTAAACTAGCATGAACCACAGGTGGGAAATACAATTCTAATGTATAAGAAATAGCTATTTTGCTTCTTTTGGTCCATTTTTATAAATTTCCAGAGGTTGACAAAAGAAAAATGCCCCTCCTAGAGAGAAGGGTTAATGCTAAAGTATGTGTTAGAACAGTATCAAATGGCATCATTTTAAAGTTGAGACCTGGAGCATTCTCAGTGTATCAGGTCTTGCTGATGGAAAAACCTTGAATTGCACATGGAAGCTTACTGGCAACCAGAAAAGGGGTTATATTAGCATACCAACTGAGGTGCCATAGGATTATAAATCAGATACAGTTTCCAAGTATTCAATAGCAGCCCTATATATAGCACGCTGTGCCTATTTGTATGTGGCAAAAGTACATGAATTTCTAGGACTATCAGATCATGTGAAGGGGAAATCAGAATAAGGTGTTTCAATTAATTGGATGATAATGAGGTGTGAGGTTGGGAGAAACAGAATTCTGGGAATTCACTAATGCTGGATGGATCTAGAGAATCAATAAATTCTTGCTGACTTGTTAAGATCTTCAAAATGGCAATACTCATGGGGAAAAAACTATAAGAACACCATGGCAACATCTTATAAAGAAAATATGTATAAGATGCTTTACAGATGGCACTTAGCTCAAGATAGACTGGCAAAAATGTTCCCTCAATTGTCTTCAAACTGTTGGAAGTGTAACTACATAAAGAGCACCTATTATCATATGTGGTGGTCCTGTCCATTAGTAAAAAAATTCTGCAAAAAATAAAAAAATGGATACAAGAGATAATAGGTAAACAACTAGCATTAAGACCTGAAATCTTCCTGTAAGGAATCCCACCAGCCAGATTTAAGAAGGAAGAAATATATCTAACAACACACATTATAACTGCAGCCAAGCTTATATATGCTCAAAATTGGAAAAATGAAAATTCACCAACAGAAAGAAACCTGATAAGAAAAATATTGAATTGTGCAGAATTAGATAAATTGATCATGCTGTTAAAAGACAAAGGGGATACAGAATATTATTTAATATGGGACAAATGGTATCAGTGGTATGAAAACAGGTGAAGAAGTTAGAAAAAAGAGCTTGATAAGAGATAAACTAACTCAAAAAGTAGAGAACTAATGTATATAGTCATTGTACTTGTATGTATTTCAACACTTATGTAAAGACCAAACACCGATTTATTTGATTGTAAATATTTTTAAAGAATAAACTTAATAAACTTTTTAACAAAAAAAATATGGCAGACTTCCACTAAACTCTTTTTGCTGCTGATCCAGGATGGACGCACTTGTTACAGAATGTTCTCTCACACCAAGATCCATTTCCCCATGATAACAAGCAAGCAGATTTCTCTTCCCTTCAGCCCACTGTCTTGTTGCAGCCCTTTATTGGAGAGCAGCTTTCAACTGGAGTACAGTAAACTAATTACCAGCTATTTGTTGGGACTGAGGCATACATCTACAGCTATTGTGCCCAATAATCTACCACTTCTCCAATTGCCACATTTAAAAAAGGGCATCCAAACGAGGAATTTGAACACAGTATCTATCAGAAACTCTTTAAAATAGCTCCCTGCTGCACAATCCTGAGAAAATAAAGGTCTGCTTTTAAACGGCTGTAAATTAGTGACCCTATGGGATCCTGACACACCTTTCTAGAATTAAAGACAAAGCCTTGCATAGTTCTAATTAAAAAAATCGCAGAAGCTAATACAATTATCATTGGCTGAAATAAAAATCTACACTAATTCCCAACATGCCTTTAACCCAATGCTTGAAAAGTTGCAGTGAATTTAGATGCCTTGTGCTGTCACACTGCAATTTAGCAACACTCTGAATGAGGTCATGGAAACTGGAATGAGTCTCCCATTTACAGCAACTGCCACTTGAGATTAAAATGACAGATTTTCTAGCCAGATCAACACAGCTGCAAAATGTATTTTTTACCATAAGGCTACATTTAAACACTCAGTTAATAATTTTATAAGTTTTTGAAATTTTCTTTACCCACTTATTTATTTCTTAAGTGAAGGTTTATCATAGAGTTTAGAAACCAGAGTATACTTGGTTTGATATTCATTTTTCCAAATGCATATTTCATAATTTACACAGTTTCTCAATTCATAAATGAAGATTTTACTGTGTTCTAGTGCTGACTTCTCTCCTCATATCTGACAAATCAATCATTGCTACATATATCAATGTATTTTCTTTCCATATGTTAGCCAACCTCTTTCTTCTATGAATTCCAGGGAATCCTGGAACTGAAGCCCTGGGCAGACCTGGGTAGCAAGGCTAGGAAAGTTATAACTGGACTAGGTAACACGTGTTACTAACTTCCTTCCATCACTCCTCACTATCTGCCATGCTTCCTGGGAATCTTGGGAATTAACTGGTGAAGGACATTTTTCTTGAAGCTAAAGTTGTATACATCGCCAAAACTATTTTGATTCTGAAAATATAATATTGTATGGCATAATAGGAAATGCTAACTTTCCCCCCCCCCAAAACAATACAGATTTTTAATTCACATATTCATTCTTATACTTCCTTCATTATAACAAGGATATCACTGTTGCTTATTTTAACCTATCATCTTTTTAATTCATTTTCAAAAAGCAGTTGTTTGACAAAATAAATTGCGGCGATTATTTGTTTGATGTTGCCCACCTTCAAAAATATGAAAATAGACAAGCCATTAATTTTAGAGTAAGGTTCATACTAATGTTCACTAACTTGAGAACTGGTATTGCTAACCTACGTGAGAGATAATTCTAAGTAAACTACAGAATTGCATTTATACTTTATGAAAACAGAAAAAAAATAGGAACATTGGTTTGAAAAGTCACAACAGTTTATTTATTATAGCATATTGCAATTAAGGTTTTCATTAAATGTTTTAAAATAAACATAAGAATTTTTTTCAGAAGTACTTACCACAAAAAACTTTTATTGTAAAACAATCAAATGTATTGTTAAAATTAATTTGACAATATTTTTACAAAACAATTTACATCTAATGTAATTAATTTCTGAAAAGGCAAACAAATGGAAAATAATTATCCCTTCCTTTATATCATTATTCTATCATTCTGACCTTCTCGAGCACCTAACTTTAGATAAAAATTAAGTTTTGACTAGTTATTTTTCTTGGGTGATTATTTAACTAATGAAGGAAAAAATCACTTTGAGGTGTTAAATATTCCACATGAAACCAACTTGGCATTCACGTAACCTGTAGTTAGGTTTTAGAGGTGAAAATGTAAATGTTAGTGCTATAATTTGTTAAAGGCTTCTGACAACTAGTAAGTCAAGTCACCACAAGTTCTCACAATTCAAAGAACTTCTACGTAAATGTGAGCTTTTCCTAAAAACAGATAAATAAATGACCTTTCCATTCCGGCTGAATGAAGCTTTTAAAAGAATGAAGCCTTTAAACTAGTAGAGTGAAGAAACTATTAGAAATAGCATGTTGAAGTTTAAAAAAAAATCTGGCACACATTTAACATGGTTTAGCCGAGTGCCAAATTTCTTCTGTTCTTGATACAAAAGTTGTAGTAAATGTAACTTTAAAGAGCTTTACTTACCAGACATGAAGCTGTGTTATTAAAAACCAAGAGTTGAAAGTGTCAGGGATCTGTAATTCTTAAAAATGAATGTGAAAATGAGTGAAAATGTATTTTATACTTAAAGCATTTATAAACATACATGAATTGGCTTGCATACACAACTACTCTGCACATACAAGGAGGAAAAAGTCTGCACATATGCATATGCATACCTAAGCTAATTCTTTTTTTCCAGTGCTAGACTGACACGTAAGCCTATGAAATGTGAGAGACGTTGGAGGAGATCAGAGCTTTGGAGGAACTAGTGCTGGTGATAGTGGGGGTGGTGATGGTGGATAAAACTATTCATCTACATTAACACAGTATTTTAGCGTTTGAGTTAGTAGGGAATATGTTGGACTCTGCAATTTGCCTTTTGATAAACTAGTACTTTGTGACAAACCACATGATTGATTTTAAGCAATGTGGTATAAAAACAATTTTTGTGCATATCATGTAATTGCCATAAATTATCAATGGACATTACTTAACATAGGAATTCAAAGTCAGCAATCTTTCTAGGCAACTTCTTATGAGCTTTCACAATGGTGTTAAGTGCTCTGTCCAAAGCCTTTATGAAATCTCACTCAGTTCTTAAATCCCATGGAATTTTAGTGATTTTATATTCAGATTTTTAGCCAAATTTCTGGAAGTTGAAGACAACCAATTCAAAGATGACCCAGGCAAGCCTTCTAAGCAGCTGTGTCAAACCTTTCAGGGGATGCATAATTCCTTTTAAGGAACGATGTTTCGTTCCTATTGGGGCACACTGCAAAGCATCACTTTGAATGTTACAGTCCTATTAATCATAGAGGTCCTGTGCGTCTCCTCGCCTTCCAAGACCAGATAGCACTATTGTGGGATTTTCCTTAAACTTCTGGGCAATGGTTTTTCCAGAAACAGGAAGTTAACAGTCTGACACCTCCCTATAGCCCATGTCTGTCTATCATGGTCCCACATCCTTTTTGCTTTTCCTGCTGGAGCCCAAGTAAACTAACTGAGTAAGAATAAAGGGATGTTCTGAATTGACTGACAACTGCCTATGCTTGTACTAACAGAGATAACAGAAATCCTATTTCTCTCCCATTTCAAGATTGGAGATGAGTGAAAATGATAAGGCTGTGAATAATCATAATAGATTTTAACACATTACAATTTGTAAATGTATAATTTATATACAGATATAAGTTATGTAACCTATAACCAATCTTCTATGAAAACTTCATCTGCAAAACCAACCTATCTTCCCCTCCCTCCCTTTCCCTTTCCCATCACAATATATTTAAATCTTACATCAGTTAAGCTATTCTCTCTATCTGATGAAGTGAGCAGCATCTCACAAAAACTTATGCCTTAGAATAAAATTTCTTAGCCTCAGTGAGCAAAGAAATCAGTGCTCAGTTGTAATGGCAGTTACTTTTTACATATATATTTTGTTTAAATAAATTTTCAATTAGATATAAATACTTTCCTTCAATTTCTTTTCTGTAGGCATTATGTGGCTGTGGATTAATACTTTCAAAGTAACTCAGAGGAGGCAAATAGCAAGATCTGAGTTTTGTAAGTTGTCCTATTTCTATTCAAAATAACAGGATAGCGAGAAGAGAGGAGAGGATGGAGAACTTACTGTTAAAGAATTCTTCATAGTCTATTTTCTCCACGCAACATGTATACATGCGTAGTGCTGCTATTCTAATTTTCTGAAGAGAAAAGTCAATTATGATTAATACAATGCTGTATCATTTCTATTTTTCACTAAAGAAATTTCTGCAAAAACACATAAATGTTCCTCTATATTGTGAGATATTCACATATATATATCATTTATTATTAGCTAAATATGCATTATTTATTTATTAAACCAATTTATATAGCTGCCCATATCACAAACAGCAGAAGGGCAGAATACAAAATAAAAACCAAACCAAAAGGATGATTGCATCACAACATATTAAACGAGTTATTTAATTACATTTAATAATATTCAGTTTGGAATAACTTAATTATCAATACTTCATTTCCACTAACATATGCTTTCAAATACATTTAATCTCTGAGATGTTTAGCTTTACAATCTAAACTGAATTTAGGAGAATTCTGAATAATTACACTTAAAGCATTATCAATCCCATGCCATTAGAGTTCCCCCTAACAGGGGAAATGAGGCGGGATATAAATTTAATAAAATAAATAAATAAATAAATAAATTATACCAACAATCAGGTAAGCAAATTCATAATGCATTTTCATAATTGCATTTAGAACTCATTCATCCAATCTTGTATTTTTTTTCTATTCCAAACATGCCAATTCTTCATTGATACCATTGTCACAATAGTACAACATTAATTTAGTTATAAATGGGCTAAAGGCCCAGTGTCTAATCCTAGCCTCAGTACAAGAATCCAAACTGAAATATTCTTTTCATATTTTATTTTATCCTATTACTGAACTGGAATCTGCTTTCCTGTAACTTCAGAGCATTATTCTTTATCTTGTACCCCAAGTCTAGATCAATCAGGGATTGAGTGGTGAATTCTGCAGTGTGCACTTATACGATTTGCTAATCTCTTCGGTCCCTTCTAGCTCTATGATTCAATGGTAATCTTCTCAAGAAACAATGCAGTATGTTTAGTCTTTCCTAAAACAATATTTTAAAGTAAACCTTGATGAGATGATAATCAGATCATGAGATAAGAGATAAAGATCTCTTATCTTTAATAAAGATAAAAGTACCCTATGGCTCATTCATCTGTAATCTGTGATTAAAGATATTGCTAGGTAAATTGGAGATTTTACAATGCTGCATCAATACATCAGTACACCAGAAATACAACTTTTAGATTTAAAAAAAAAGGATAGTGCTACCTAAAAATGCATTCCAACTATCTCTGGAGAAAACTCTAGCAATATATATATCAATAAAAGTTATATTATTACCACTGTATTTAGCTCTACTCATTAATTAGTTTTAACAACTTCTTTAATAAATAAACAATTGAGTAGTTCTTAGTTATAAAAATGTTACTTCTTTTCAATGCTTATTGGAGAGCCAGTTGAGCATTTGATTTTTTTAAAAACTAAATTTGGAATGTTCTTTATTTTACTTAGTCTTTCCTTTTAAAAATAAATTTCCTTATATAGTAAGTTGCTGGGTTGTAACAAAAGAGATGCAAAGTCCCAACAACATGTCATGTATTCTAACTACACCATAATTGTTCCAAGCACCGAACAATCATCTATATCTATAAAAGAGAAGTGGGGTGGGGATGTGTGTTTGTATGTGCTCTATACAAACTTCCAGTCCTGCACCAATC